>SNVD02009640.1:0-39989 GCA_013180625.2 Boswellia sacra
TACTACGCCAAGAGGCGAAGAGCGAAAAGGTTACAAGTATGTTATAAATGTGCTAGATGGAATTTTAACCAGACTTGTCGTTCATTAGGTTTTGCGTCCAGGAATAGAGAAGATAAACTTGCATTTATTAAGAATGGTTTGAGTAATGAGTCGCTGGATAATGTTTTGTTAACTCTCGAGTCACATTCTTGTGAACTTGTTCAGCGTGAATTGCTTAATTTATGGACGCAATTTCGTGATGAATTGCAATGTTATAGTCTAGGGAATCTGACTAAAAACGACCTTGTTTGCCAGTTTATAAGAAAACTGGATGGGAAGCAAATCCCCGACTCATAGAAGGCGTTTCAGCCGTTACTGGACGTAAAACCAGAAGAAGATGTGAGCCACAATCACAACTACTTGTATATTTGAATGTGTGTTGTTGTTGTAGAATTTTTTTTCTTGTTTCGTTTGATCTGATTATCAATGTTGTTTTTGTGTTGTTGTTGTTTGTTGATTTTGTTTGTTTTTATTTCAAGTTTTCTTTTTGACAAACCAGATGACTACCCCATGATATAAGCACACGTGGAAGACAAGTGTGGAGGTTTTGTCAACCTCCGCCGAAAGTCTATCTTTACTTTTCATGCTTCACGTGGGAGACAAGTGTGGCGGTTTTTTTCAAACCCCACCGAAAGTTTATCTCCATTTTTCATGCACACGTGGGCGACAAGTGTGGAGGTTTTGTCAAACCACACCGAAAGCATATCTATTTTTTCAAATCTCGGGCGATAAATCTGCATCGAGCAACCCCCACCGAAATTATGTCCCCATGTGTCAAATTTGAGAGTTTAGATGTGTATATGTCCGCGTGCTGCAGTATTTTTGAGAATGTCATTTTATAACCTGTCTTGCACTTGAATCGCATTATACCTAACGTACATCATTGTCTTGCACAAGTTTAGAGCACTTTTAGAAAGGGAGAAAACACCAATGCGGCGATTCCAAAATATATGCGTATTTTGTGGATCGCAATTTGGTAAAGATGGAGAGTTTACAACAACAGCTCTTGATCTTGGTAGGACTTAGCTGCGAGGGGTATTCATTTGATTTATGGAGGGGGTAGTCTTGGGTTAATGGGGTGTGTGTCGACAGCTGCATCCTTTGGAGGAAGTAAAGTTCTCGGCATTATCCCTAAACCATTAGCTGTGCGAGATATCATAGGCAACACAATAACGGGGAAGATTACGGTCTCGTAGCAGTGCATGGAGCATTCTTGCACTAGGTCATTAATCTGATACATTTGAGGATGCTTTGCCCGGTGCTATTGATCTCATTAGAGGAGATATTTCAACTCACCTCTTGGGCACAGCTAAACATCCATCGGAAACTCATTGGTTTGTTAAATGTCAATAATTTTTTTGATGGTTTGTTGTCTTTTCTTGATCAAGCTGTAGAAAAAAATTTTATCTCACCATCAGCGAGGCAAATCCTGTTACAGCTTCAACGGCAGGGGAGTTAATTGACAATTACAAGAATTCGTCTATTCGTCTGATTCAACAATGGCTCAGATAGATTGGTTTGGAGAAGGCAATAGAGGCGTAAACTGGATTTAACGCTCCATCTGTAATCTCTATCTGTTGGTTTGCTTCATTTTCGTTTGCTTTCTCTTTATTGTGTTTATTTGAGTTGAGTTTTTTTTTCAGGTTGTTTCTTTCATCCCAGGTAATATTTTCTAATCTCGGTTTTTAGAGTGGTGGCTTAAAAAGTTCAATTCCTCTTGAAACGCATTCTGGATCTCTTCAATCCATAATGGCTGAATAAGGAGGCTAACTTCTAAACTTTTTAGACTTATTCTAACTGCCTTGTTTGTGTTTACTGATTTTTTGGAATTTATTATTTTCTGAGTAAGTTTAGTTTTATGTAATTTTGAGTTGTTGTGTGTTTTTGTCTTTATCAGTTTCGATTCGAAAAAAAAAACATTGTGGAAAAACCTGAGAATGGCAGAATATGGGGTTTTCTTAACTCTTGAACGCATTCTCTCTCAGTAAATCTGTAGTTTGTTTATTTCATGTTGTTTGAGGTGTCTTTTTTCTTATTTTGTTCTTTCATAATAAAGGTATATAGGCTGGAAACCTTAAGTCTGCGGGCTACTGGTCCTAAGGATTGTTGAAATATACAATCTTGACTCAGGTGTAACAATGCCACGTACCTCTTTTCTTCCATTTTGTGGGTCGATGATAAGATAATGATTGAATTAAGAATAACTCTTGGAAAATGATAAATGATGCATGGATCTGTGTGCTTGAAATGTTTATTGGTTTTCGCTTTGCTTTTGATTCCTTGCGCAACATTGAGCACTAAGCTATTATCACTGAGTATTTGTTCACTTAGAGAAAGTTTATGTAATTTAAATGTTTCTTCAGATTTCAATGAATTATAGAACTTGTTTGATGGTCACTCGAGGCGAAATCCTAGACTGTGCAACATTGGGGAAATGATTTAGGCCATCTTTGGACCGTTTGAGCCTTAATAGCCAACCTTGACAGAAATTGATCCTAGTTACCCCCTTTGAGCCTCTGTAATCCTTTTTCTTTGTTAACTCACTAAAAGATTTCCTAACCTAAAATGATTTTGTTCCAAACAGTTAATCCCTTACCTATGAGCATGTAGATCATTCACAATTAAATTCTGAGCTATGTTCTGGTTTTGGGAAGTTAGAGGAGGTTGGAATGTGTCATGAGCAATGCAAGTGAGTCCTATTGTGTTTGTAAAAAAAAAAAAAAAAGAAAAAAAAAAGCCAATCTGTACTTATCGTCCACGTACTTACACATTGAGGATAATGTGTTGTTTAAGTGTGGGGGAGGGAAAGTGTAATAAAAAAAAAAAGAAAAAAAAGAAAAAAAGAAAAAAAAATGACAAAAGAAGAAGAATAAGAGATCTATACCCTTAAGTGTTCTTAAAAAGAATGAAACAACAAAGTGTGGGGGTGTAGTTTTCTTTGTTTTCTGCAAAAAAAAAAAAAAGATTGAGTGTTCTAAATAAGTTTGGGGGAGTAACCTGGTGAATTGAAATGAAGATGTGTTATAGGTTTGAGCTCTACATAGTCTTGAATGATTTATGTGTTTGTGGGTGATTTGAGCCAAATTATTATCCTTTATCATACTTCACCCAAGCCAAACGTTACAAGCTTAATAAAGTCCTACTTGATCCTTCGTGTTGTGCTGGTCTACATTAGTGGAAAGTGACTTGAAAAGCAGGCCTATGGAGTTGGTTTATACACACATCTTCACTATTAAATATGATTCATTTTTATGCATAAACTCATCCGGGTTACAAGTGATCAGGTGAGAATGGCTCTACACACACACATTTGAGGAATTGAAGTGAAGCGAAACTAATCTTTCGGATAAAACTAATCTTTGAGGCTTATTTGCAAGATGAAGCATTTGTGTGTTTTAATTTTTTGTTGATTCTGTTTCGGTTTAGTTTTATTTCATATTGTTGTAGTTGCTCGAGGACTAGCAAAGTCTAAGTGTGGGGGAATTTGATAAGTGTCTATTTATATATCATTTTCATATCAATTCATCCATGTTTCTTTGCTATATTCCTTGGTATTTTTATGTTTTTGTGTGGTTTTGATGTTTGTAGGAGTTTTGAAGCAACTTGCACAAAAAATGGAGTAAAACCCTTCATTTTCACCTCTGCTAGTCAACCATCTTCTCGGATTTAATTGTATTAATATACAATAAACCCGATGACATATTATATACCGTTGGAAAGCTCTCGAAGTCTATTTTCTGGAGAAATTTACGGTTTATAAATCCATTCAGTGTACCAAAAGTTGTAATCAAAACAGTGTGAGAAGTATAGAAATGTAATTCCCCAAATCACTGTAGCATGTATAATACGGGACACTGTAGCAGGTTACTGTAGCAGAGTATATAAACACATTTTAGGGTTTTATTTGAATAACTTGAAGGGGGAGAACGTGTTGGAGGCAGCATTTCTGGATTTCTCTCATCCCTTGGAGTTCTTGAAGGAGAAAGAAGATTTTGAAAGAGGAGGAACAACAATTCCAAGAAGATTCATCTACAAAGTAGATTTTCAAAGAATTTGCTAAGTTCTTTCTTTCCTTTTCAATTCTGGAATTTCTCTGTATTGTATTTGTTATTCTGATTGAATATGTGTAACTAAATCTGAATTGGTTGAGGGTGAATTCAAAGCCCTTGATATGGATTTTGTGAGTTGATTGTGTAAGAAATTGTTATCCAATTCTCTAATTGAAGTTGCTTGTATTTTCCCACATCTAATGCTTATGATTGCTTACTGATTGTATTTGGAATGGCCAACTGAATATAATCTGGTTGTTGTCTGTTGCTAGACTAGAAATCTTGATCCATAATTGTCTTGAATTTCTAATCCTTCGTAGCAAAATTGTGATCAGAGATTGCAATTGGAGAATACAACCTACGTTAAATAATCCGAGCTTGTGTGTTTATTGCTTAGATCAACCTATCTTTCTTATCGTAATGCATCCATTTAATTAAATTTAGAGAGCTTGTTCTAGGTTGTTTAATGGATAGAGATTAAATAAAGAGCCTGTTTTATTTAACAACAAAGTAAGGAAGATTGGGATAACAGAGCTTGTTGTTATCTACGGTTGATAATTTCAATGGTGTAATTGGATGACAATTCTATGATTAGTTCGCAAATCTATATATTGTGGCAGAGAATGATCCCTTAACCGGATTTCTTTTATTGTGTATTTCTCAATTGATTTAACTTTGCATTGTATTATTCTTCATTTGCTTTAGTATTGAGTTTAGTTAATCAATCAACAAAACCCCTCATTTAGTTTATTGTTGCTGGAAAATAACAAATTCAATTAGAATCAATCCTCGTGGGAACGATATCTTACTCATCACTTTATTACTTGTGCGACAAGTATACTTGCTAGTTTCGAACGCATCAAAAAACTTGATGCGTTCGAAACTAGCAAGTATACTAGTCGCACAAGTAATAAAGTGATAAGTAAGATATCGTTCCCACGAGGATTGATTCTAATTGAATTTGTTATTCGAAAGCAACAATAAACTAAATGAGGGGGGTTTTGTTGATTTATTAACTAGATGAAATATTAATGCAAGTAAAGAATAACACAATGCAAATTTAAACAGATTGAAAAATCAATGAGAGAAACCTGATTAAGGGATCCTTCTCTACCACAAGATATGGATTTGCGAATTAATTGTAGAATTGTCATCCAATTACACCATTTAAATTATCAACCGTAGATAACAACAAGCTCTGTTATCCCAATCTTTCCTTACTTTGTTGTTAAACAAAACAGGCTCTTTATTTAATCTTTATCCATTAAACAACCTAGAACAAGCTCTCTAAATTTAATTCAATGGATGCCTTACGATAAGAAAGATAGGTTGATCTAAGCAATAAACACACAAGCTCGGATTATTTAACTTAGGTTGTATTCTCTAATTGCAAGCTCTGATCACAATTTTGCTACTAAGGATTAGAAATTCAAGACAATTACGGATCAAGATTTCTAGTCTAGCAATAGACAACAACCAGATTATATTCAGTTGGCCATTCGAAATACCATCCAGCAAGCAATCATAAGCATTAGATATAGGAAAATACAAGCAAATTCAATTAGAGAATTGGATAACACTTCTTGCACAATCAACTTACAAAAACCATATCAGGGGCTTTGAAATCACCCTCAACCAATTCATATTCAGTTACACATGTTTAAGAACGTGGTAAATACAATACAACATGGAGACATTCCAGAAAATGAAAGGGAAGGGAAAAACTTAGCAAATTTGATGTAATTCTCTTTGGATTTGTAGTTCTTCCTCTTTCCAAGCTTCCTTTCTCCTTCAAGAACTCCAAGAGATGAAAGAATTCCAGAGCCGCAGCCTCCACCACGTTCTCCCCTCTTCAAGTTATGAAAATAAAACCCTAAAATGTGTTTAAATACTCTGCTACAGTGACTTGCACAGTGCCCCGTATTATACTTGCTACAGTGACTTGTGGAATTATATTTCTATACATCTCACACTGTTTTGATTACAACTTTTGGTACACTGAATGGATTTATAAACCGTAAATTTATCCAGAAAATAGACTTCGAGAGCTTTCCAACGGTATATAATATGTCATCGGGTTCATTGTATATCAATACAATTAAATCCAAGAAGATGGTTGACTAGCAGAGGTGAAAATGAAGGGTTTTACTCCATTTTTGTGCAAGTTGCTCCAAAACTCCTACAAACATCAAAACAACAAAAACATAAAAATACCACGGAATATAGCAAAGAAACATGGACGAATTGATATAAAAGTAATACATAAATAGACACCTATCAAATTCCCCCACACTTAGACTCTGCTAGTCCTCGAGCAACTAAAATGATACGAAACAAAACTAAACCGAAACAGAATCAAAGAAAAATTAAAACACACACAAATGCTTCAACTTGCAAATAGTCCTCAAAGATTGTACTTAATTATAACCCAAGGAAAACTTCAAAATAATGCATTTGATCAAGAATCTCATTAAAAAGATTAGCTTCGCTCTACTTCAATTCCTCAAATGTGTGTGTGTAGAGCCATTCTCACCTAATCACTTGTAACCCGGATGAGTTTATGCATAAAAATAAATCATATTTAATAGTGAAAATGTGCGTATAAATGAACTCCATAGGCTTGCTTTTCAAGTCACTCTCCACTAATGTAGACAAGCACAACACTAAAGATCAAGTAGGGCTTTATTAAGCTTGCAACGTTTGGCTTAGGTGAAGGTATGATAAGGGATAATAATTTGGCTCAAATCACCCACAAACACATAAATCATTCAAGACTATGTAGAGCTCAATCCTATAACACAACTTTATTTCAATTCACTAAGTTACTCCTCCAAACTTATTTAGAACACTCAATCTTTTTTTTTTTGTAGAAAACAAAAGAGAACTACACCCCCACACTTTGTTGTTTCATTCTTTTTAAGAACACTTAAGGGTATAGATCTATTATTCTTCTTCTTTTGTTCTCTTTTTTTCTTTTTTTTCTTTTTTTTTATTACACTTCCCGTCCCCCACACTTAAACAACGCATTGTCCCCAACAGATTGGCTTTTTTCTTTTTTTTCTTTTTTCTTTTAAACACAATAGAACTCACTTGCATTACTCATGACACATCCCAATCTCCTCTAACTTCCCAAAACTAGAACATAGCTCAAAATTTAATTGTGAATGATCTATATGCTTATAGGTAAGGGATAAACTGTTCGGAACAAATTCATTTGAGGTTAGGAAATCTTTTAGTGAGTTAACAAAGAAAAAGGCTTACAAAGGCTCAAAGGGGTAACTAGGGATCAATTTCAGTCAAGGTTGGCTATTAAGGCTCAAACGGTCCAAAGATGGCCTAAATCATTTCCCCAATGTTGCACAGTCTAGGATTTCGCCTCGAGTGACCATCAAACAAGTTCTAGAATTCATTGAAATCTGAAGAAACATTTAAATTACATAAACTTTCTCTAAGTGAACAAATAACTCAGTGATAATAGCTCAGTGCTCAATGTTGCGCAAGGAATCAAAAGCAAAGCGAAAACCAATAAACATTTCAAGCACACAGATCCATGCATCATTTATCATTTTCCAAGAGTTATTCTTAATTCAATCATTATCTTATCATCGACCCACAAAATGCAAGAAAAGAGGTACGTGGCGTTGTTACACCTGAGTCAAGATTGTATATTTCAACAATCCTTAGGACCAGTAGCCCACAGACTTAAGGTTTCCAGCCTATATACCCTTAATATGAAGAACAAAACAAGAAACAAGACACTTCAAACAATATAAAATAAGCAAACTACAGATTTATTTAGAGCGAATGCGTTTCAAGAGTTAAGGAAACCCCATATTCTGCCATTCTCAGGTTTTTCCACAATGTATTTTTTTTCCGAATCGAAACTGATAAAGACAAAAACACACAACAACTCTAAATTACACAAAACTAAACTTACTCATAAAATAACAAAGTCCAACAAGCCAGCAAGCAAAAACAAGTCAGTTAGAATGGGTCTAAAAGTTTAGAAGTTAGCCTCCTTATTCAGCCATTATGGATTGAAGAGATCCAGAATGCGTTTCAAGAGGAATTAAACTTTTTAAGCCACCACTCTAAAAGCCATGATTAGAAAATATTACCTGGGGCAAAAGAAATAACCTGAAAAAAACTCAAAAGAAATGACATGAAAAATCTCAAATAAACACACTAAAAAGAAAGTAAACAAAAACGAAGCAAACCAATAGATAGAGATTACAGATGGAGCGTTAAATCCAGTTTACGCCTCTTATTGCCTTCTCCAAACCAATCTATCCGAGCTATTGTTGGATCAGGCGAATAGACGAATGCTTGTAATTTGTCAATTAACTCCCCTGCAGTTGAAGCTGTAACCAGGATTTGCCTCGCCGACTGTGAGATGAAGTTTTTTTCTACTGCTTGATCAAGAAAAGACAACAAACCATCAAAAAAATTATTGACATTTAACAAACCAATGGGTTTCGATGGATGTTTAGCTGTGCCCAAGAGGTGATTTGAAATATCTCCTCTAATGTACCATAACCACCGGGCAAAGCTATAAATGCATCAGATTTAATGACCATATGTGCAATACGCTCATGCATGCTAGAGACCTGTAACTCTTCCCCGATTGTGTTGCCTACGATATCTCGTACAGATAATGGTTTAGGGATAATGCCGAGAACTTTGCTCCCTCCTAGGGATGCAGCTGTTGACACACACCCCATTAACCCAAGACTACCCCCTCCATAAATCAAATGAATACCCCTCGCAGCTAATGTCCTACCAAGATCAAGAGCTGCTGTTGTAAACTCTCCATCTTTACCAAATTGCGATCCACAAAATACGCATATAGTTTGGAATCGCCGAATTGGTGTTTTCTCCATGTCTACAAGTGCTCTAACCTTGTGTAAGACAATGATGCACGTTAGGTAATATGCTTTTCAAGTGTAAGACAGGTTATAATAATGACATTTGAAAATATGGAGAATGGATATATACACACGTAAAACTCTCAAATTTGACACATGGGGACATAATTTCGGTGGGGGTTGCTCGATGCAGATTTATCGCCCCAAGATTTGAAAAAATAGATATGCTTTCGGCGAGGTTTGACAAAACCTACACACTTGTCTCCCACGTGAAGCATGGAAAATGGAGATACACTTTCGGCGGGGTTGACAAAACCGCCACACTTGTCTCCCACGTGAAGCATGAAAAATAGAGATACACTTTCGGCGGAGGTTGACAAAACCTCCACACTTGTCTCCCACGTGTACTTATGCCATAGGGTAGTCATATGGTTTGTCAAAAAGAAAACTTGAAATTAAAACAAACAAAATCAACAAACATCAATAATACAAAAACGACATTGATAATCAGATCAAACGAAACAAGAAAAAGAAATTTGACAACAACAACACACATTCAAATATACAAGTAGTTGTGATTGTGGCTCACATCTTCCTCTGGTTTTACGTCCAGTAACGGCCGAAAAGCCTTCTATGAGTCGGGGATTTGCTTCCCATCCAGTTTTCTTATAAACTGGCAAATAGGGTCATTTTTAGTCAGATTCCCTAGACTATAACACTGCAATGCATCACGAAATTGTGTCCATAGATTAAGCAATTCACGTTGAACAAGTCCACAAGAATGTGACTCGAGAGTTGACAAAACATTATCCAGCGACTTATTACTCAAACCATTCTTAATAAATGAAAGTTTATCTTCTCTATTCCTGGACGCAAAACCTAATGAACGACAAGTCTGGTTACAATTCCATCTAGCACATTTATAACATACTTGTAACCTTTTCGCTCTTCGCCTCTTGGCGTAGTAGCTCTTTCCTAGACCAGGCATGTATTTTGCGAGATTAATGTCCGGCTCACCGGACAATCTCACCTTGGCTTCGATAAGCCATCGGATATCAGCAGGCACATTTAGGAGCATCAATGCCCAAAGTCTAGTCATCCGTACTTTATAAATTTTAAACACAGCATTTTGAGGAAGTGAAGGGAAATATTTACGAAGGTTCGATAGAAAGATATCAGCATCCATTGAAGAGAAGAAAAGGAGAGATATTACCGATAATGCGATTGAGTTTGTTCTTCTCCCAGATATGCACGTTTCAAACCTTCAGACAATGGCTTCAACTCCCGTTTGAATGTTTCCTCAAGCTGTTGCACAACTGAACTCGAAGCACGGAATAATCAAATTAAACACAAGAAAAGAAAAGAAAAGAAAAGAAAATAGAGACACATAAAAGAAATAAAAACACAAGAGCAAACGAAAGTAAAAACAAACAACAAAGCAAATGAGACAGATGGCAAAGAGAGATAAAACCTGATCAATTATAATAGCCCATGAGAGGAATCTCCTCAAAACACAAAAAGTGATCGTTACTACCTTCTTTTCTTTGTCTCTTTTTATTTATGTTTCAAAAACATTGGGTTGCCTCCCAATAAGCGCTTGGTTTAACGTCCTCAGCCTGACGTTACTTGCCATCACCCATCAAGATAAGCTGGCTCGTAGAGAGGTACCTCCTCGATGTCCTGCATCACTGAATTCTCATAGTAAGGCTTCAACCTGTGCCCATTCACCTTGAACACTTTGTCCGTTTTTAAGCTCTTGATTTCCACTGCACCATGAGGAAAAACATTAGTAATAACAAAAGGTCCAACCCATCGAGATCGTAACTTACCTGGAAATAACTTGAGGCGAGAATGAAATAAAAGAACTTTCTGTCCCACTTCAAAATTCTTCCTGGAGATCATTTTATCATGAAATGCCTTAGTTCTCTCCTTGTAAATTCTGGAATTCTCATAGGCATCATTTCTAAGTTCTTCCAATTCTTGCAGTTGAAGCTTCCTTTGTTCTCCAGCAGCATCCATCTCCATGTTACAAAGCTTTACTGCCCACCATGCTTTGTGTTCGAGCTCTACTGGAAGGTGACATGGCTTACCATAGACTAACCTATACGGAGACATACCAATAGGTGTCTTGTAAGCAGTTCGGTATGCCCAAAGTGCATCATTCAATCGTAGGCTCTAATCTTTTCGTTCGGATTCACTGTCTTCTCGAGAATGGACTTGACTTCTCGATTTGAAACTTCAACTTGACCACTAGTTTGTGGATGATATGCAGTAGATACCTTGTGAGTGATGTTGTATTTCTTGAGCAAGGCTTCAAATGATCGGTTGCAGAAGTGTGTCCCTCTGTCGCTAATCATGGCTCTTGGTGTTCCAAATCTCGCAAAAATGTTAGATTTCACAAAATCTACAACAACTTTAGAATCATTAGTTCTCGTAGCTTTTGCTTCCACCCATTTAGAAACATAATCCACAGCAAGTATAATGTAAACATTACCAAATGATGAAGGAAAAGGAACCATGAAATCAATACCCCACACATCAAAAATCTCGACAATAAGTATAGGGGTTTGTGGCATTTGATTTTTGGCACTTAAATTATCTGTTCTTTGACAACGGTCGCAGGCTTTGCAGAATAGATATGCATCTTTGAACAATGATGGCCAGTAGAATCCACAATCAAGAACTTTGAGGGCTGTTCTTTTTAGTCCGAAGTGACCTCCACATGCATAAGAATGACAGAAGGTTAAAATTGAATTAAATTCAGATTCAGAAACGCACCTTCTTATCACTTGGTCAGAACAATGCTTCCATAAGTACGGATCATCCCATATGTAATACTTGGCAATGTTCTTGATCTTGTCTCTTTGAGCTCGAGTCAAGTCATGTGGTAGCTTCTTCGTAACTAAGTAATTGACAATATCTGCATACCAAGGGGCTACTACATTTAGAGACAACAATTGTTCATTCGGAAAGCACAAGTAATAAAGTGATGAGTAAGATATCGTTCCCACGAGGATTGATTCTAATTGAATTTGTTATTTCCAGCAAAAAAACTAAATGGGGGGTTTTGTTGATTGATTAACTAAACTCAATACGAAAGCAAATGAAGAATAATACAATGCAAAGTTAAATCAATTGAGAAATACACAATGAAAGAAATCTGGTTAAGGGATCATTCTCTGCCACAATATATGGATTTGCGAACTAATCACAGAATTGTCATCCAATTACACCATTGAAATTATCAACCGTAGATAACAACAAGCTCTGTTATCCCAATCTTTCCTTACTTTGTTGTTAAATAAAACAGGCTCTTTATTTAATCTCTATCCATTAAACAACCTAGAACAAGCTCTCTAAATTTAATTCAATGGATGCATTACGATAAGAAAGATAGGTTGATCTAAGCAATAAACACACAAGCTCGGATTATTTAACTTAGGTTGTATTCTCCAATTGCAATCTCTGATCACAATTTTGCTACTAAGGATTAGAAATTCAAGACAATTACGGATCAAGATTTCTACTCTAGCAATAGACAACAACCAGATTATATTCAGTTGGCCATTCCAAATACAATCAGCAAGCAATCATAAGCATTAGATATGGGAAAATACAAGCAACTTCAATTAGAGAATTGGATAACAATTTCTTACACAATCAACTCACAAAATCCATATCAAGGGCTTTGAAATCACCCTCAACCAATTCAGATTTAGTTACACATATTCAATCAGAATAACAAATACAATACAGAGAAATTCCAGAATTGAAAAGGAAAGAAAGAACTTAGCAAATTCTTTGAAAATCTTCTTTGTAGATGAATCTTCTTGGAATTGTAGTTCCTCCTCTTTCAAAATCTTCTTTCTCCTTCAAGAACTCCAAGGGAAGAGAGAAATCCAGAAATGCAGCCTCCTCCCACGTTTTCCCCTCTTCAAGTTATGAAAATAAAACCCTAAAATGTGTTTAAATACTCTGCTACAGTAACTGCTACAGTGTCCCGTATTATACATGCTACAGTGATTTGTGGAATTACATTTCTATACTTCTCACACTGTTTTGATTACAACTTTTGGTACACTGAATGGATTTATAAACCGTAAATTTCTCCAGAAAATAGACTTCGAGAGCTTTCCAACGATATATAATATGTCATCGGGTTCATTGTATATCAATACAATTAAATCCGAGAAGATGGTTGACTAGCAGAGGTGAAAATGAAGGGTTTTACTCCATTTTTGTGCAAGTTGCTCCAAAACTCCTACAAACATCAAAACCACACAAAACCATAAAAATACCAAGGAATATAGCAAAGAAACATGGACAAATTGATATGAAAGTAATATATAAATAGACACCTATCATCGGGCTAATGACTAATTGGGCTTCTTGGGCCTATTAATTAATTAAATATGATTTAATTAAGAGTTGATCTATTCAGCCCCCATCTTTTAACTCTTTAACCGCCATTTCTAAATTCACCCCATTATAAATTTTAATTCTCTAATTTTTTGTCTCTAAACCCAATTTGATTCCCATATTATCATTTTATTTTAAACCTTAAATATCTTCTTTACTATTCTCAATCTTAGCCTAATTAATTGTTAGTTTAGTTTAGCAATTTATTTGAATTTTAAAGTCGAAGTTAAAAAGAAAGAAAGAGATTAGTCTACAACAAACACAAGCCCTCCTCCTTGGTCCATCCCCACTATCACTCTCTTCTCTCTACTCTTTTTCCTTCTTCCTTCTCTGTTGGTCATAGGAGCTACAGTATTTATTGGAACTGATTACTTACTTGTGTTGCAAAAACGAGAGGAGATGAGGTTTGAATGAGCACCCTTGTTAACCAAGCGTTTGCACTTTATAATTTTAATCATGGATGTAGTACATAAACCGAAACTGCAGTAGATGAAGTTGAAGATATAGATTAGTGGTATTGAAGATTCTGTTTTGCACTTTTTTGTAATTTTAATTCGGGATAAATTTGGGGGTTGAAAAAAATTACTCTTTAATTAATTAAGAGTTTAATTTGAAATTAAAGAGTTCTTCTAGTTATATGAGTTGGACTCAAATATATAAAAGTTCAATTAGATTTATATTAGGTTTGTAGAAACCTAATTAAAAAAAAAAGTCTAATTAGATTTATATCAGGTTTGTGGAAACCTAATTTAATTATAAGTCCAATTATATTTATATTAGGTTTGTACAAACCTAATTAAACTATGATTCTAATTACATTTATATAACAATTAAAAGAGTCCTAATAAAAAACTAAGTCCAAGTAATTACAATTTAACAAGGAAACAAGGGAGGTATAAAACATACTAGGGTTTCAATCAAAACCCTAAGAGATGAATAGGATAAAAAAATGTGAATAGTATGCAAGTAGTGGTCCCTTTACCAAGAAAAAAATTCAAAAGGTACTGCGAATAATCTACAGGCATGTCCCCCTAATGAGGAAACCCTAAAGGCGAGCACCTCTACAAGAACATGGTCCTAACCTTAAGCAGCACGCTTTTAACTACCTAAAGGCAGGAGGACTACTTATAGGCATACACCATTATTCAACTTCGGCAGCTCTAATCTAGGTGCTTAGATTTTTCGAAATGCAAAATTCATCCAAAATGCGACCAAAATGAATAAAACGAAAGGAAAAGGGATAAAACAGGACAAAAGGGTCAAGAACTCACCTAGGAGAAGTCCTGACCGGTGATGTCTTGCAAAATTTTGGCATCGCCATCAATTGAGCTGCCAATGAGCGTTAAATACATCATCAAAGTGCAAGGAGGAAGATTGATCTCCACAGGATTGCTTGCCACAGTTGTGAGAAGCTGAAAATGCGAAGGAATCAGAGAACAATTGAGAGGAACTCGGAAATATATGAGTTGGTGGCCGAAAAAGGGAATGGAGTTTGAATTTGAGTTTTAAAGGAATTCTAACCCTAGTTCTGCAAAAATTCTCAGGGACCCCTAAAGGATTGAAAGATTACTGTAACCCCCATGAGTTGTAGAATTGCATCTAGAGCCCATGAGACTATAGAATTGCATCCGGAACCCTTGGAGAGTGCAAAATTGCATCCAAACCCCTAAAAGCTACAAAATTCATCTAGACCCAAAAAGTGCAGAACCGCATCCAGACCCCTAAAACTCACTAAATTTCATTTGGAACCTTTAGAGAGTACAAAATTGCACCAAAACCCCCAAGAGACTGTAGAATCGCACCATAATCCCTTATCAACACGGAATCTCTCAAAAATCCCTAAGTAGCACAAAAAAGAGTACAAAATCACATCGAACTCCACAAAGAGCATGGAACCGCCTTGGAAACTACACAGAGATATCTTCAGAGAGTGATGAATCACACCAAAATTTATAGAGAGTACAGAGCGGCACTAAAATCCTTAAGCATGGAATTACGCAAAAGTATCTTCAAAGAGTGTGGAATCACACTAAAGATTTTCAAAGAGTGCAAAATGGCATCGAAATCGTTGAACGTGGAACTACACAGACATATCTTCAAAAAGTGTGGAGTCACACCAATGATTTTTAGAGAGTGTTGAACAGCACCAAGCTCATTGAATGTGGAATCATGCCGAGGTATCTACAGAGAGTGTGCAGTCACATCGAAGATTGTCAAAAGGTGCAAAATGGCACCCAAATCTTGAGCATGGAATCGCAGGAGGTATCTCTAGAAAGTTTGGAATTGCACCGGAGATCTTTAGAGATTACAGAATAGCATCACAGGCAGTGTAGAGTCACCTTAAACAAAAAAAACATAGTGGAATCTAGACATCGAGCCCGAAGCAGGTAAGTGAACGATGCAATATACTTTGTTCGATGTTTGTACTCCACAAACCCCTCCAAAGTAGTTGGCAAACTGTAAGATTGAAATTTTGCTTATGGTTTAACAGCTCGATGATAAGAACAATAGACAACAATCAGAAATCCTTCTTACACTAGCAAAGACACCGAGAATCGAACACCAAGAATGGGTTAGAAAAACCAAGTAGACTTAAGACCTGTGCGATATCGATAAGGAGAGATCAAGACCTAGGAATCATGTCCACTCAATGCACAAATTGATTGACCTTTGCAGTAGGGTCGCCATGGGGCAGAAGGCCCCTGAGCCCCTTGGCCCAAATGGTGCGTGTGTTAGTGTGAAAACATAGAATTAGGGTTGGTATCTATAAGCTAGGGTTGGTGCCTCTAATGCTACATGCGCGCGCCTCTAGTTAGTGCACCGTTACGTAGAAATGACACCTGTAACCTTATAGTCGTGCACCTCTATGAGAGAAATGACATCTGTAACCTTATAGGCGTGAACCCTCGGGCTCGCACCTTAGAAGGATCTAGAAATGCTAGTGACACCTCTAGTTAGTGGCGTGTGCATGTAGCTACAGTCCCACATCGGGAAAAGAGCCTCTTTTTTGGGAACTGGGAGACTATATAAGGGCACTGGGCTCCTAGTTTGAGGTATCCAGAATTTTGGTTAAAAATTACCTAAAATCAACATTTTTGAGAGATTTTGAATATTTTTAGAAACTCTTTCCAATATACATTTTTTTTCAACGTTTTCTCAATGATCCTAGTGTCCCTCAGATCTTTCTAGGACGCTAGTGCTAGTTGAAGATTCGAGCTTTAAATAAGTTCATAATTTAGTAAATTTTTTTAGGCCTTCTCTTTAGCATAATATTTATCATGTTTAGTTTGCCATGATTAGGTACAATTAGAATATAATTATGCCATGTTTAGTCTAAGAGTAGTTTAGTTAATTAGTAGCTTAGTTAATTAATAGCTTAGTTGATTAGTAGTTAATTATGCCATGTTTAGTTTAGGAATGGCTTACTTAATTAGTAGTTTAGTTAATAGTTAATTAAGCCATGTTTACTGGTTAATTTTGTAGTCAATAAGTTGTTAATTAAGCATGATTAGTGGCCAATTATAATCTTTAGATTTTAGTTATGCATGTTGGTGTAATTGATTAGCAGTTAGTGACATCATAATTAGTATAGAAGTGCTACAATTAGATTGATGCTTACTTTAATCTTAATATAGTTAGTGCAAATCCTTATTCAATGGTGAAGGACAAATTTAAAACTCCTTCAATTTATAATTGTTTAGTTTTCTTTATTGTAGTTATTATGCATAAATGATGTAATCCTCAATCTTTTCCCTCATGTTTGATAGAAACGTAATATATTCTCCTCCCTCTTTCTATGAATGTATATAAAATGTTATCACCTCGCATGTAATAAAAAGATTAAAAGCATGTAAGCATAATAAAACGTAAGATCATGGTAGGAGAGCTTTAGTGATCCGGGTAGGTGTAACCCATACCTAACTTCCCGAACTTAGCTCTAAAGGCATGATGGGTAGTTAGGTCTAAAGAAGCAAGGGATCAGCTACCATCATCCAAAATTTTCCCGTGGTTAATTACCCAAGTGGCGACTCCATCATTCTCCAAGTCTTGTCTCTGTGACTTGATCCCTATGGCCTCTAAGCATCCGAAAGGAGCTTTGGAAAAGTGTTGAGGCCGCAAGTGCTTGGAGTGGGATGGAAGCCCCGCTCACAAAAGCCTTTTGGTTAGCTTCTTGCTATTCAACATCACTCTTTCCATCTCTTGGAGTGCCTTATTCTTCCTTTCCAGAACACAATTTTGTTCTTGTGCTTTGGGGGCTGAAAACTATATGTGTAATCATTAAAGAATTGGTTTGGTTTCAAGCGATTATACCACATTCTCTCTCATTGTTTCAATCCATACAGGGACCTTTGCAACTGAAGTGAATACATGCTCCTTGGTTGTGTTTTAATTACTTTAGGAAAATTTAAATCGTTCAGCGAGTTTCATATATATGTCAAAATCCAATTGACTATACAAGTAAGCAGTCACCACATCTATAAGGCGCTTATGAAGTTTTTCTGAGGCAACCAAACTAATCAAATACCTAAAAGTGATAACATCCATTACTAGCTCATCCATTTAGTACCCTAATGGTTGTTACATCCCTTGATCCTAAAAAGGATCCATTCCTTCCTAAAGAGGATGATGAACAGTTACTTGCTCATGAAGTACCATATTTGAATACTATAGGTGCATTAATGTATTTGGTACAATGTACTAGACCTAATATTGCATTTGTAGTTAATTTGTTAACAAGGTTTAGTTCTGCATCTACTAGACGGCATTAGAATGGTATCAAACATATTTTTTTGTTATCTTTGGGGAATTATTGATTTGGGATTATTCTTTTAATATGAGCCTTTTGAAAATCCTGGTTTGGTTGGGTATGCTGATACTGGTTATTTATCTTATCTATAAAGCTCAATCTCAAACTGGATATGTGTTTACTTATAATGGGACCACAATTTCAATCTGTTTGGTTGCTACTTCTTCTAATCACTCTGAAATAATTGCATTATATGAGGCCAACCGAGAATGTATATGGTTACAATCTGTTATTCAACACATCTAGATTTTATGCAAGTTATCTCCTACCATAAATCCTCCAACAATCATATATGAAGATAATGCAGCTTGTATTGCCTAAGTTAGAGGAGGATACATCAAAGAAGACAAAATGAAGCTGAACTTCAAAAAAGCTTAAAGATCGATGTGAAGTAGATATGTTCTAATGATAATCTTGTAGATTTGTTCACTAAGACTTTACCATCATCAACATTTGAGAAGTTAGTATACAAGATCGGTATGCGACTCAACAAGCAATCAAAAGGTCTTCTACCATGATCAGGAGGTGTAGCCATCAGGGGGAACGTTATGGACACATGTGTATTGTACTCTTTTTTCCTTTGATCCGATTTTGTCCCATTGGGTTTTCCTGGTAAGGTTTCTAATAAGGTAGTAGAAGCACGTCTAACACCACTTGACAATTTATTGTACAATTTTATTTCTTTACTTTTGGTTTTTGTCTCATTGGGTTTTTCCCTATTAAAGTCAAATACAATTATTTTAAGTGGTGGAATCAAAAGGAGAGTGTTGTAAATTTCTGGTGCATTACCTCCACTCTAAGTAAATGAGGTGGCTAACATTTATTTGATTAGTAACAAATGTTGAGGTCTCATTGGTTTGCTTTTAGGCTATTTTTGATTGGCTATTAAATTTGCAACTTGTGATTAGTAAATGGGGTGGCAGTAGGCAGTTGTATATGGCTATAAATAAAGCTCCCCACTCGTGTAATAGCCTAAGAAGAAATAATAGTGAATTTCTCTTCCTTTCTCACCTTTTTATCTCTTGTCTTGTTTACTTATTTACTTGAGTAGCCCACCTTTGTTTTTATGCCACTTTTATTAATTTAGTTAATCCATATAAGAAAATAAAAAAAAAAGTGAATATAACTTAGCAATGTTCAGAATTGTATCTCCATTGAGGTACTATGGACAAACTATTACTAAGGAGGAGATGTTAGAGAAAACACTATCTACATTTCATCCCTCCAACATGATCCTAATGTAGCAATATCAGGAGTTTATTGAATTGATATCATGTCTTTTGGTTTCTAAGCAAAACAATAAAATCCCATTAAAAAACCACCAATTATGCCCCATTGGATCTCCAGCATTCCTTGAAGTGGATGCCATATGATCAAATAATCTTGGTGGCAAGAATGGTCATGGCCGTGGCAAAAGAAATTTCCAACCCAGAGTTGGCCATTCAAAGAAATTTAAACCAGACCACCAGAACAGAGATGTCTCTATATATGACAAATGAAAGCCACAAAGAAGTAATGGCAGTACTTGCTAGAGGTGTGGAGTGAAAGGGCCTTGGTCTTGCACTTGCCGTACATCAAAACACTTGGTGGATCTGCATCAGGCCTCTATAAAGAGTAAAGCAAAGAATGTTGAGACAAACTATACTGATGACCCAGTAGGTCACACTAATTTTGATGTATCAAATTTCCTTCCTAATCCAAATGAAACTATTGGTCAGACAATGGTTGATGAAAATGCTCAGCCAACTGAATAGTTGTTACTTTATCTCTTTTTGTTGTATTTTGTAATGATGTCCTATTTTGATGTATCCTTTTATGTAGATGTATCTTTTGGCGTACTTTTTTTTTATATACTTTTGATGTACTTTTGTTTCATGTAAAATCATATTTGATGTAAACCTTTGTAATGAAAGGGAATGGACATCAAGACCTTATCTTTATCTAAAAGTGATGGAGATCTATGTCTAGTTGATAGTGTAACGACTCATACAATTCTTAAAGATAAGAAATATTTCCTAAATTTAACTTTTCTAGAAGCAAAAGTTAACACTAAAGTAGGGTCCATTAATTTGATTGAGGGCTCCGAAAGAGCGAGTATAATGTTGACAAATGGTACTAAGTTGTGTATTGATAATGCCTTATGCTCAAGCAAATCTAGAAGAAATTTGCTTAGTTTTAAAGACATAAGGCATAATAGATATCATATTGAGACATCTTGTGAAAATAATATTGAATTCTTTGTATCATCTCAAATGTCTCAGGACAAAATTTTATATTTGAGAAGCTTCAAGCATTCTCTTCTGGATTTTATTATACATACATAAGGTCCATTAAAACCTACGCAGTCATGAACCAAAAGTTCAACGATCCTAAGACTTTTGTATTATGGCATGACCGTCTTGATCACCCAAGATCAACAATGATGCGTAGGATTGTTGAGAACACACATGGACTTCCATTAAAGAATTAGAGAATTCTTTTGTCCAATGAAACTACTTGTATTTCTTGCTCTCAAGAAAAGTTGATTGTTACACCATCTCTCTTTAAGATTGGTCTCAAATCCCTATCATTTTTACAAATAATTCAAGGAGATATATGTGGACCCATTCATCCACTAAGTGAACCCTTTCATTACTTTATGGTCCTAATTGATGCTTTTGCACGATGGTCTCATTTGAGTTTGTTATCAACTAGAAATATTGCATTTGCTAAACTACTTGCTTAAATTATAAAATTACGAACATATTTTCCAGACCATCCTATTAAGTCAATACGTCTAGATAATGCTGGTGAATTTATATCAATAGTCTTTGATGATTATTGTATTTCTATTGGAATTGATATTAAGCAACTTGTCCTACATGTCCATACCCAAAATGGTTTGGCAGAGTCACTCATAAAGCGATTATAGATAATTGCACGTTCTTTTTTGGTGAGAATGTAGTTGCCAACCTCTGCCTGGGGCCATGCTATTTTACATGCTGCATCATTGATTAGATTAAGGCCCACTGCTTATCATGAATGTCCACCATTACAACTTGCGCTCAGCCAACAACCCAATATATCTCATTTAATGACTTTTGGTTGTGCACTACAAGTTCTTATTGCTCCCTTAAAGCGAACAAAAATAAGACCTCAATGTCGATTGAGGATTTATGTGGGTTATAATTTTCCATCTATTATCAGATATTTAGAACCATGACGAGTGATCTTCTTATTGCACATTTTACAAATTGTCATTTTGATGAGTCCTTTAGGTGAAAAGAGAATACCTCTTGAAGTTAGGCATATGCCTCTAGAAGTAAGGCAAGAACTTTATTGGAATGTTAGAACATTGTCTCATCTTGATCCTCGCGCACCTTAATGTGAAAATGAAGTGCGAAGGATGATACATCTTCAAGATATTGCTAATTACATGCTGGATGCTTTTACTAACGTAGCTAAGATAAAAAAATCACATATACATGTTGCTAATACACCAGCACATATTGAGGTTCTTATCAAACAAACACCCCAGTTAACAATGAATAATCAATCTATTGCACGTCATAAGCATGGCAGACCCCTTGGATCAAAAGATATTATCCCTCGAAAAAAGAAAAGGGGTTAATAACAATCCCGATGGAAAAAATGATCAAGCTAGAGAATTCACATTCTCTAATTTATCCCTTGAAATGATAAATATTCCTAATGAAACACCTACCCTTGAAGAGGCACAAGTCCTTGATAAGACACATGCCCCTGAAGTGACACATAAATTTTCAATTAATTATGCTTATACTAGGGAAATGTGGAATCGTGATGAAATTATCATCGATGACATATTTTCATTTACAATAGCCACTAATATTATGAATGATGATTTTGAACCATAGACGGTGGATGAATGTAGACAAAGGCATGACTGGTCTAATGGAAAGAAGTAACTCAAGTAATTAGCTTCCTTGGCCAAACGTGAAATTTTTGAAAATGCCTAATGATGTTAAAGCCATTGGGTATAAATGGGTATTTACTAGAAAACGAAATGAGAATAATGAGATTGCTAGATATAAAGCCCAGCTAATAGCTTAAGGTTTTTCTCAAAGACCAGGTATTGACTTTGATGAAACCTATGTCTCAGTAATGGATTTTATCACTTTTAGGTATTTGATCAGTTTGGTAGTCTTAGAAAAACTTCACATGCGCCTTATGGATGTGGTGACTGCTTACCTGCATGGTAAATTGGATTCTAACATATATATGAAACTCCTTGAAGGATTGAAATTGCCTAAAGCAATTAAAACACAACAAAGGAGCATGTATTCACTTAAATTGCAAAGATCCCTGTATGGATTGAAACAATCTGGGAGAATATGGTATAATCACCTTAGTTAATACTTGATTAAAGAAGGATACATTAATGATCCCATATGCCCTTATGTATTTATAAAGAAGTTAGAATCTGGTTTTGTTATTATAGCAATATATGTCGATGACATGAATTTAATTGGAACTCCTGAAGAGATCCAAAATGCTACTGAATATTTGCAAAGAGAATTTGAAATGAAAGATTTGGGAAACATAAAATTCTATCTCAGCTTGTAGATCGAGCACAGCTCTAATGTTATATTTATTTATCAATCAGCGTATACAAAAAACGTTTTAAAACAATTCAACATCGATAAGGTTCATCCATTTAGTACCCTAATGGTCGTTAGACCCCTTCATTCTAAAAAGAATCCATTCCGTCCTAAAGAGGATGAGGAGCAGTTACGTGGTCCTAAAGTACCATATTTGAACGCTATAGGTGCATTAATGTAATTGGCACAGTGTACTAGACTTGATATTGTATTTGCAATTAATTTGTTAGAAAGGTTTAGTTATGCACCTACTAGACCACATTGGAATGGGATCAAATATATTTTTAGTTATCTTTAGGAACTATTTATCTGGGATTATTCTTTTCACATAAGCCTTTTGAAAATCTTGGTTTGGCTGGATATGTTGGTACGGGTTATTTATCTGATCCCCAGAAAGCTTGATCTTAAAGTGGATATGTTTTTACTTATAATAGGACCGCAATTTCATAGCGATCTAGTAAATAGAGTTTGGTTGCTACTTTTTCTAATCACTCTGAAATACTTGCATTGCATGAGGCCAACCGAGAATGTATATGGCTACGATCTGTTATTCAACACATCCAGAGTTCGTGCAAGCTATCTCCTACCATAAATCCTCCAACAATCACATATGAAAATAATGCAGCTTGTATTGCTCAAGTCAAAAGAGGATACATCAAAGGAGATAGAACAAAGCACATTTCACCTAAGTTCTTCTACACGCATGAACTTCAAGATAGCTAAAAGGTTGATGTGAAGCAGATACATTCCAATGATAATCTTGTAGATTTGTTCATTAAGACTTTATAGACATCAACATTTGAGAAGTTAGTGTAGTTGATCGGCATGCGGTGCCTAAACAAATAATCAAATTGACAAAAGGTCTTCTGCCATCATCAAGGGGAGTAGTCATCAGAGGGGAACATTATGGACATATGTGCACTATACTCTTTTTTCCTTCGATCAAGTTTTGTCCCATTGGGTTTTCCTGACAAGGTTTTTAATGAAGTAGTAGAAGCACGTCTAACATCACTTTACAATTTATTGCGTAATTGTATTCCTTTATCTACTAAATAGAGTTTGGTTCCTACTTTTTCTAATCACTCTGAAATACTTGCATTGCATGAGGCCAATCAAGAATGTATATGGTTACGATCTGTTATTCAATACATCCAGAGTTCGTACAAGCTATCTCCTACCATAAGTTCTCCAACAATCACATATGAAAATAATGCAGCTTGTATTGCTCAAGTCAAAAGGGATACATCAAAGGAGATAGAACACAGCACATTTCACCTAAGTTCTTCTACACGCATGAACTTCAAGAAAGCTAAAAGGTCGATGTGAAGTAGATACATTCCAATGATAATCTTGTAGATTTGTTCATTAAGACTTTGTAGACATCAACATTTGAGAAGTTAGTATAGTTGATCGGCATGCAGTGCCTAAACAAATAATCAAAGTGACAAAAGGTCTTCTGCCATCATCAGGGGGAGTAGTCATCAAAGGGGAACATTATGGACACATGTGCACTACACTCTTTTTTCCTTTGATCAAGTTTTGTCCCATTGGGTTTTTCTGACAAGGTTTTTAGTAAAGTAGTAGAAGCACGTCTAACATCACTTTACAATTTATTGTGCAATTGTATTCCTTTACTTTTGGTTTTTGTCCCATTGGGTTTTTCCTTAGTAAAGTCAAATACAATTATTTTAGGTGGTGGAATCTAAGGGAGAGTGTTGCAAATTTCTAGTGGATTACCACCGCACTATGTAAATAAGGTGTCCATTATTTATTTGATTAGGAACAAATGTTAAGGTCTAATTGGTTTGCTTCTATGCAATGTTTGATTGGCTATTAAATTTGCAACTTGTGATTAGTGAATGGGGTGGTAGTAGGTAGTTGTATATGGCTATAGATAGAGCTCCCCACTCCATGTAATAGCCTAAGAAGAAATAATAATGAATTCTCTTCCTTTCTCGCCCTTTTATCTCTTGTCTTGTTCACTTATTCACTTGAGTGGCCCACCTCTGTTTTTTTGTCCCCTTTATTAATTTAGTTAATCCATTTCAATCCCTCCTCTCTAGCCCACTTCTCTCATGTCACATTTCATCTCTAGAAGCAATTAACGTTTCACTTCCATAAGCTTTGCCTCAAACCCATAACATAAAATGACCAAAATTTTTTGTTCTTTTTCCTCGAGTAGATTTTTCCAAATTTCCAGCTTTTCTTGGAGAGATTTTTCAACGGAATTTCTTTCTTTTTTTTTTTGGCATTTTTTAGAACATTCTTCTACATATTTTTAGCAAATCTTCGTCTAATTTCTTCTTATTTTCTTTTATTAAAAACACAAAAAAAAACACATGATTAGAGAGCTAATTGTGAGTTTAGAGAGCTTTTGAAGACAAATCCTATGTTGGAAAAGTTGGCCTGAGGGCAATAATATTATTGCCAACACTTTTATATGATTTTTATTGGTCATTATTACTTTGATTGCCTATTTTCTCATATATTTTGCCTTATTTTGATTTTTATTTTATTTTTGTTATTTTTGGATTTTATTTTATTTTAGTTATAGACTTCTCTTTTCGCTTTAATCCATGATTAATATCACTAAAAAGATGATAAAATATTAAAAATGTTATAATGGTGTTGTTGAAGTCTTCTCTTACAATAGCAGTTAAACGACAATTCTGCCCTTAATTGGAATGAGCAAATTACAACAAGATCCTTTCTTTCCAAAAGCAAGAAAAGACGAACACCTCATTAGCCATTGAGAGACTGAATCCTGAGTTGAGTTCAAGGAGCTAGTTCGTGTTGCCTCGAGATGGATTGTCTGCTAAGTAAGCCACACAATGCGAGTAATTGATGGAAACTCTAAAAAAGCACAAGCCGAGAATCTAGGAGCGCTTGGCAGTGAGAGCAAACGAAGAAAGATAGTGATGATAAGTTACAGGATTGGCCTTAATGACTAATGAATGTATATGCGTGAGGTTGACTTGAGTTAATGCATGTTTGTAGTTGCAGCTGGATATGAAGTAGATTCGGGCATGTGTGAAGATCTGAGGAATGTGTAACTGATTAGCTATCGGAGTGCTTCTAGATGATGCATGAATGAGAAGGAATGATGCTAATTCACTGTGTTGACTTAAACCTAAATTCTAGACCAATTGTATGTGTATGAAGAATAGTGTTTAGGCCCAAAGATACTAAATATGTGATTTGGATGAAAGGAAATGTATTTAGGCTGTGACTTAAGTTGGAAGAAATGACTACAAATTGACTTCTAAACTAGATGTTGAATGGTGTTTGATTCTTGTATGGAGGGTTTGTGTTTAACTCTAGATGAATGTGAATTTTATGCTTATGTAGAATAGATGAGTGTTTGCAAGTAGTTCCAATTTATCTAAGATAATGATAATGATAATGATAAATAATATTCGATTTATCTAATGCATGAGATAAAGCTAGAAAGTAATCTAAGTGATAATATGAGATACGGCTAAGATGAAATAATAAATATATATGTAAATAATGTATAATATGAGATAATGATGATGGAAGTAATTTATCTAATATTTATATTACTAAAATAGATAATGCAAATGATAATAATAATTATAGATGATGGTTGAGGTCGGATACTAATCCAATCACCACCTTTAATTTACCATCATACCTTTCTTTAGCTTTAATTTGTTATTTGACCATAGTACCCCCAAATGGGCTTTGGCTTCAACAAATTAAGCTAAACATGGGCCTTTTTCCTTTGTTTATGTCAACCAAAACCACAGCCCAACTAGAGCCCCATGGGTAGCTTGGGTCCACTTGGGCTAAAAAGTAAGGTCTTTTGTGTTTGGGCTCCAAAGATTGCATGAGAATATACTCAATTGTATTGGGTCTGAGTTCCAAATTACCATAAGTAACATGAAGACATAGCCGATTGTATGATGAGCCAGTTAGACTTAAAGTGTTTATTTGGGCTTAGCATGTTGCATGATGAAGGCCTTTTTATATTTATAGTCCCATGGCTTGCATGGCTTATTGCATATGACATGTTGATAGCCTAATGGACGCTTTTGCATGAGCTTATAGCTTGTGTGGGCTTATTTTTTGCCTTATTCTTTAGGCCTTTGGGCTTGTCAATTTTTGGGCATCAATAAGTGTTATTTTTATTTATTGCCATTTACTATTTTATTTTCTTTTACATATTATGATGTCCACTTCATGATTTCATTATCTTTATGTCATGTAGGGTTTTTATTATTGTCCTTTATTCCATTTTATTTACTTTCTGAATTTTATTTTATTTTATTTTATTCTGAATTTATTTTTATTTTTATTATGAATCTACCTTTTTTTATCTATATCGTTTATATGATGATTTTTTATTGCTTACGATTTTTTATTTGTTTTATTTTCTGCTTGCTGCCACTTTACTGTTTGTATATTAGCATGTTTCTTTTTCATATTTTTTTTTTTGTTGTTTACGTATTATGACTTCATTTTAATGTGTCCTCTTGCTTTGTTTATTTTCCAACTTAGATTTTTTATTAATAAGATCAATGCTTTGAGTGTGGATGCCGACGTACTGCTATTTGGATGCTTCCTCTTTAATTGCTTCTTCTTCTTATTATTATTATTATTACGATCTTTATGTTTGAATGTTTACTTTTCGTGATTCCCATGTTTATAATTCAACTTTAATTTTCCTTTCTACTTTCCTTCCTTTTTATCCAAATTTTAATATAAGAATGGTGTTGATATTTTCTTGTTTAAATGCATGTTTATTTAATTTTTGGTGCTTTCTTTTTTTAATTTAATTATTTTTTGGTGCTTTCTTTAATTAATTTAATTATTGCTTCTTGAATCTATTTCTTTACCTTTAATTAGTAGGCTATTTTTATTATTCTTTTATTATTGGAATCTTTATTTGCATGTTTTAACTATATAAATGTTAAATGACTTATTTATTAGTTCCTTTTTATGCTTTATTTAACTAGTGATAATATTAGATTTATAGTTTTGATTTATGCATGAACAAGTAAGTTGTAATGATAGGATTATGGTATTATTTTTCTATTTTTTCTATTTTATTTAATCTCATGATATAAATTGGTTTTTGAGTATTCAAATATTGATTTGGAGTAGACTAGGGGTTGTTTTGGTTCATTTGGTTTCTGAGTGTTTAAATATTGATTTGGAGTAGAGTAGGAGCTGTTTTGGTTCATCTGGACCATTTCACATGTTTATTTTCTTCTTTTAATGATAGAAATGATGATGGAAGAAACACCTTTTCATATGTTTCCTTTTCCTATAATTTTAGTGCTTTGTTTCACATTTTTTTAATGTTAATTAGCAGGCTGCCATATTAGGTTTTTGCCATGGTTAATGTGTTAATTTTGTTAATTTTAATTTATTTAGTGGTGATGATTAAGTAGAAGCATGCCAGGATGATTTAGTGTTAGTTAGGAAGTCGTCATGTTGAATTTAATTTTATTTTTGCTTTTTACTTATTTAATTTTGCATGATGTGTTTGATATGGTGAAATATGATTCATGACATGATCTTGGATGAAAATTTAGATCGATTGCCTATGAGGGTTAAGGAGAAGTGGGTGGACTCACATTGATGGTGAAAGACCTATTTCTCAAGTAACAACTCAATTTGAACTCCATTTGTATTTCAATGTTTCTATATGATTTTACCATGATAAGAGATGTGGATTTAATTGGACATCTTAGGTTGAATTGGAATGGATAGGGCCACATTGATGATGAGAAATCCAAATTGAGAGTTGTTTGCGAGATGAAGGAATAGAGTGTTTTATTGAGATTGATGATGAGTAGACTCACAAGTGGTGGTGAGAAACTCATTTTTGTAAAGTGTGATGATTTGATTATGATTTTGGCGAATGTGCTTTGTCTTGAAAGTATTGATAGATGTGTGGCCATGAGAGTGATTGGGAAACAGAAGGATTCACGTTGACTGGTGGAGGATCCATTTTCCAACGGAAGACCCTTTTCGTAGTTCATGGCACACTTGGGAAACATTGGTGTGACTTTGGGAGTATTCAATTTTGCCTCTTTATTTTAGACTTCATTACTTTTACGCATTTATTTTATCGCATTGTGGAGAGTGGTTTTGACACCAATCTCCTTTTGTTTTATATTTGATTGAAAATGTATTCAATTCTCTTACTTTTGGGATGCTTATAACTGTATCACCTCACATATAATAAAAGATAAAATCGGTTGTTTGAATTAAAATGGATTAGGATCAAGATGGACAATAGTTAACAATCTTAGACCTTCAACTCGGTAGACCTTTATAGAGGTTGGACTCTGTCCAGATGGATCAAAGATATGTACCTAACTTCTATAACCCATCTCTGAACGGGTGAAGGTAATTTAGGTCTAGAAGCAAGGGACTGAATTACCGTCACTCAAGTTTTTGCCATGGTTAATCTCGGGTGGTGACTCCATATAGTTCTTCTCCAGGCCTCGCCTTCGTGGCTCGGCTTGTGGAAGGGAGATGCTGCTCCTAATGTGCTATGCCATGATATCTGTAAAAGATCAACATAATGAATATTTTCAAACTCCTTACCATGATCACTCCTTAACCTCACAGTCATGTCAATGTTCCTATTTTGTTCAATCTCCAATCTAACACATAGATTCTTGAAAACATCAACAGTGTCAGATTTCTCTCTAACAAAATCAATCCATGTGTATCTAGAGTAATCATCAGCACAAACAAATATATACCTCTTTCTAGTAATGCTTTCAATTTGCATGGGAGCCACAAGATCATTTATAGCAATTCTAGAATTTTAGATATACTAAGATGTGTCTTAGAAGTATGTGATCCTCTACTTTGCTTTCCCTTTTGACAAGGTTCACAAATTCATGTTGGTTTTTTGTTTAGTCTAGGTACACCTTTAACAACTCCTATCTTAGATAACTTAACTAAGTCCTTATAATTTAGGTAACTTGACTTTGATACTATAGTTGTATACCAGTTACCTTAGCATAATAGTTATTTGAAGATCTATTACCCTCTAAAATGCAATTTTCATCTACATCTAAAACCATGCATTTGTTTTGTGTAAACATAACATAACTGTCATCACAAATTTGACTGATACTTAGCAAGTTAGCCTTAAGACCTTAACATACAAAACATCATTTAGCTTATGTAAACCATAAACACATAAAGTAACCTCACTTATCACTTTGCTCTTTGAACCATCACCAAACATGACTATTCCTTCCCTATATGACTTAAGAAATTTCGATTCTAGTCATGCATCACTTTGCTCAAAAAATTCCTATTTCCAATCATATGCCTTGAACAACCACTATCAAAATACCAACCATCATTATGTGTAGTAAGAACAACATTACAAGTTGTTACAATTTTCTTGACTCATACCTGTTGTTGTCTTTGGTGATTGTTTAAACTGTTTAGACCTTTTATATAAAAGACTCAACAATTTAAAGCATTTAGGTCTCATGTGACCCTTGGCACGACAAAAATAACTAGTGGAAACAAACCTTCTTACCTTTTCTGAGCTTGATTTGAAAGAACTCATGGAAAGTACAAAATCTTCCTTAACTTTTGAATTTGAATCCAAGGTGTTTCTTGACTTTGATGCCTTCACAAAACTCTTTTTAATGAAGATGCAATCGACTTCCATCATATCCTAAGCCATGTTTGATGGAGTTGTCATTGCTAAGCCGCAAAACATGATAAAGTGTTGCTGATCCAATCTTAAGTTGGTCAATGTATTTTTTGATTTCTTCTAGTTATATAGTTAGTTTCTCAATATCTTATGTCTTGTCTTTTGGTACAAATTCCAGTTTGTTGATACAATCTTTAGCAAATGCTTTGTCACATTTCAACACCTTATTATCTTTCTCTAGTGACTTGATCTTTTCTTGTTGACATTGCCATTCAAAATAAAGTGCATTGTACATTTCTTGCAGTTCCTCATAATATAGGCATCCTTCTCTTCATTTGATTCTTTAACATCAGTTCTGTCTTTTTTTGGTACATCAGTCATGACAACTTTACACTTGTCTATTGTTTTTGTAGTAAATGCAACAAAGTTGTTTAGGTACTCTTGATCAGAATCAGACTTGGAATCCTCTTCACCTCATGTAGCACACATTCCTTTATCCTTTTCTAAACACTTGATTTTTTACGCTCGATGATGAAATGAAGATAGATGTCAAGCAATGGAAATGACAAAAATGCCTTTGGAAGCAAAAGGAAGAAAGGTTTTTGATAGCTGACACAATTTCAAAAAATCGCAGAAATTAATCCAGGAGCAATTTGTTGATGAGCCATATACTGTTGCGAAGCTATAGATATCTCGTTTTGATAAAATTTTACAAATCACAAATTGAAGTTGACTCAAAAAGTTATATGTGATCGAACAAACAAAGGTTGAAAGAGGACTGCATTGAAAGTTATGAAGCAATAAGGTTTAGTAGGCCACAACTAGCCGACGGTTGTAGGAAAGCTGGCAGACTGTCTTACCACTGGCCAGTAGTCCACCCATAGCTAGTCGGCTATCCCATTGTCAACCGACGGTCCTCACACAGCTGACCGGCTGTTCTCTTTGCATAATTGGAAAATTTCGTTAAAATCCTTCCTTTTTTAGATTTTGCTTTCTTTTTCAACTTGAACCTTCAACTATGTAAATCCCCCCTCCTCCTCACTTCACAACACACATCAAAATCATTTCTTCTCCCTCTTGAAGACAAACTTGAGAATTCAAAGAATCTTTTCCAGTTTAAAGTTTTTAGGCATTCTATTGCTCTAAACCCGAAAAGGGTATGTCTTGAAAGCAGTTCTCTCTTCTCCCTCTATTTTTCTTCTTTATTTCTTGCTTTAGAATAAGCATGTTTAGGTTTATTTATGCTTAGAATGAGCACGTTTAGGCTTTAATTTGATGCTTAGAAGCATGTTTAGGACTTTATAGAATTGTTTAAACCCTTTATTTGTTTTGCAAGGTAGAAATGCATGTCAAGGTAAGTCATCTTTCCCCTCCTTTATTAGAAACATGTTTAGGAGTTTATTTTCTTTGCAAAGGCTTAGAATTATGCTTAGAAGCACATGTTTAGAATCATGCTTAAGAGCACATAATTAGAATCATACTAGGAAGATTTCTGATTATTTTGAAGCATGTTAGGAAGAAGCATAGAATAAGAAAGAATTACCATGTTTACCCCTGAATGTTTGAAGTGGGCTAAAATAGCCATGTTTTGTTATAATTGATTGACTTAGGCTAGAAATGCCATGCTAGGCTAGAATTTCCATACGTGGAATTGTTTTAAATCAATTGAATTATGCTAGACTAAAATATGTAGAATTACCATGATAAGAAAATCAAATCTAAGAGGAAGTGCTATGATTCTAGATTATGGCCTTGTATTTTAATTGATTGACATGAATAAATGTATTAATATACCATGATTAGAATGATTCCGTGAAGTGATGGTGGACTCATATTGATGGTGAGGAACCATTGCTTATAGTGATAATTGAATGCATGAATGCGTATGTAGAGGCTTGATAAACATTGAATAGACTCACATATGATGGTGAGGAATTCTTCATTTATCAAATCTCAAACTGATTGTTTATTAAATATATCTTTTGCATGAAAATGCTATGTATGGAATATTTTATATCATTGAATATTTGAAGTGTTTAGAAGTAAATTTCCTTTATTTGTTGAAGAATAATTGTTGTAATCCTATCCCATATCCCCCATCCCCCATGTTTGCAAGGAAATGTAACTCTATTCTCCTCCCTCTTTCATTATATGAATATACAACTGCTTTGGTTGAATATACCTCACATGTCTTAACGAAGATAAAAATAGAAATGTGTGCATAAAACGAGCCACTTAAGTGGACTACATAACAAAATGAGTTATTCTTATTTAATATACCCTATTAGAGGCCAAATTTTGATCCCAACAAGGCGAATGCCTCGTACTTAACTTCCTGAACCCATCTCTTAAGGGATAAGGGTAGTTTAGGCCCTGAAGGGAGGGATCGAATTGCCCTCATTCATTCCCAATTGAATAATTAGGTGGCAACTCTATTTCTCCAGATACGTCCATGACTCACTTATGTTTCCTTAAGTCTTAAAAGAGGTTTTGACACAGTACCGTGGTCGCAAACGCTTGGGCATGATGAAAGCCCCCCGTTCACAGTGGCGATCCCCCAACGGGATAAGAGAAGTTGATTTTGATTCGAAATCCAAATTCTAATGCCTTATATTGATATTTTGAGTCCTTGCATCACTACACTTTGCACATAATGAGCACAGACTACCTAAACTAGCTATGTGGCATTGGCATGAGAAGTCTTTGGCTCCATTCAACCCTTAGACAACTCATATTGGTGTCACCACCTTTGAGCATGTACCATTGAATTGGTATAAAAAGAGATTGGCCCTAGGGGTCATCTTTTGCTTGAAGGAGGCCAAACCATTGGACTCGTGAGACTCAAGCCCATGTAGATAAATCTAGAAATTTCTAATAGGATGAATATCAAAAGCACATGTTGAAATGCATGTCCGTGGATGTAAATTCCATATGATTAGAATAAAATCAACTCAAACCTCATGGAACCATGAACAAATGCCATACCTCAAGTCACCCACAGAAAAATTAGGGGATGTGCCATGACTTAAGGTTATCACGACATTTAGAAGCCATGTTATGATAATCATAGAGAATCTAACATCAACTTGAATGATAGAATTAGGGGAGAGAATCTTGCATTCGTATATCTTATGATGATGACTTGAGAAAAGACCAAAAAATCCTAGGAAAATAGACTTGACCTCACGTGTGTGGGAGAAATAAGGTTGGAAGGCTGAAAGTATATCTATGCCCTTGTATGAGTATGCATTATATCATGCATACATGCATGCATGCATGGCATTAGCACCTTTATTTTGCAGCCATCATAGCTTGGGTTAGACGAGGTGTTTGTTTAACAAGGCAAAGGAACCAGTTGTTAAAATGGTTGCACCTAACAGCAACAATGCTAAGATGGCCCAAGTGCGAGTTGACATCACTGCTCTTCAACATCAAATAGCCCAACTTGTAGAAGCCACACAAAATGGGCCTAACTACACAAACCAACCGCTGCTCGAAGAAAATGGTGGTGATGAGGGTGAGACTAGCCAAGGTAGAGATAGGGGGAACAGCCTAGCTAACTAAGATGAGCCAAAATCAGTCAAACAGTTGGCCAAAGACATGAAGAAGGTCCAATCCCTCTTGAAGAAGAAGGGACTAAAAGGGGTTGAAGACCTAGACGATATCTTGCTCGTTGGAGACAATGATTTGCCTTCGAAGTTTTGCATGCCAGACTTGCCCAAGTTTAATGGAGAGGGTGATCTGAAGACGCATTTGAGACCATATACTGTTGTTATGGCCACCACTCCTTTGTTGAAGGAGTGTATCTTGAAGTACTTTATTATATCCTTAGAAGATGATATGGTAGTATGGTACCACGATCTTCCTAGAAGAGTTTGAAAGGATTGGGAAGAACTGTCCAAATAGTTTGTGGATCAATATCACCATAATACTCAACTAGGGTAACCTTGAGGGATTTGGAAGCGACACACCAAAAACCTAATGAAACCTTTTTAGAATACTTGGTCCGTTGGAGGGCCAAAGCTGCTAAGATTGCCATGAGGCCCACGGAGAAGGACCAGGTCCATATAGTGATCAGTGGAGCCCATGCCTTCATCAATGATAAACTTGTAGGCTTTCCAATCAAAAGATTTAAAGACTTGTATAATTTAGACATCCAAATAGAAGATTTGGAGGCTAGACAGAAGAGAAGCAACAACAGTTACTCTTAAAGAAATCAGGGCCAATATCATCAAACTAGTAGGTCTAGCACGAAGCATGTTGAAGTGAAAGTAGTCACCCAGCAAAGGAAATTCAATCGTTTGGGAAGACCATTGTCAAAGGTCTTTGCAAGATTGAGAGTTGAAGGGATCTTGCAGCCATTGCCACCAAGAGATCTTTCGAATCCATTGCCAAGGGACTAGAGGCATCACGAGAAGTGTGAGTTCCACAAGTGACCAATCATAAGACTAACGATTACACTCATCTTCCCCATGAGATGCAAGATTTGATAGACAATGGTTAGATTCCTGATCCAGAGCAGAAAGAGCCTAACATAAGAAGTAATCTATCACTCAACTATAACCAGGTACCTCTACTATCAACCAACATGATTGGGTTAGGCTTGACCAATGAGCAAGTCGTAAATTCTTTTGAAGAGAGTAGATCTAGCAGAGCCAAGAGAAGAGAGAAGTCTAAGCATAAGCAACAAGAAGGGTCTATTAGAAAGGTGGCCATGAAGAAGAAGCCCAAGGTAGAAAATCCTAGGGAAGAAAAACTTAGAGAGATCATTGAAAGGGTGGAAGAAGAGCCCAAATTTTCACTAAGAGGGTAGATGGACCAACATCACAGTAAAGGGAGTCAAGCGAAGCCTAGAGCCTTATTTCTGTGCCTTAGTGACCATGAAGAAAAGGAACAAGAAAAGAAGATAAAGTAGAAGTTGAGGTCGAAGATAAAAAAGCATCTGCCAAGAAGAAATCCATACCAACAAGTGCCTTTTCCAAGAAGTGGATGGCTAGAAAATGGGCTAGAAGAGGCCCACCGCCTAGAAGACTTAAGGTGAAGAAAGGTAGCAAAGCTAGAAAAGAGAAGTTAGGTGAAAGCCTTTTGAGAAGAGAAAGCTTGCCTAGAAGATGTAAGGAGGTGCAAGTCATGGGTATTTGGGATGACATTCCTAAAGTCAAGACTCTTCCTAACTTTTGGGCTGACTTTAGTAATGATGAAGAAGAGGAAGTAAGTGTTGAGGGAGAAACACATGAGGGAGAAACACCTAAGGGTGAGAATGAGAATGTCAAAGGAGTGACAAGAAGTGGTAGGTTTTACCATGAGAAGGAGAAGGAAAAATCAATCGAGAAAGAGAAGACTATTGAGAAGGGCAAAGAAGTTGCCAAGGAAGAAGCCAAAGAAGAAGAAGACCAAGTCATCATATAGTTAAAGAAAACTCAAGTGAATGCTAGCATTTGGGACTTGTTGATCTCATTTGAAAAGCATAAAGAAGCTATGGCAAAGGCTTTGGTAGAGGTGGAGATATCAATGGCTACCACTCCAAATGAGATGTTAACTGCCATGACCAGAAGGGAACCCAAAAGGGTAAATGTGAAGCGTGTAATCACCTTCACCGATGATGATTTGCCTTTTGAAGAAAGGAATCACGTTAAGCCATTGTTCATCACTACAAAGATTGGTGGGAAGACGTCTTCTTGCATTATGGCGGATGATGGATCCGCCATCAATATTGTGCCTATGAAGATATTGCACAAGTTTAGGGACAGTGAAAATGAACTTAAGCCTTGTGAGATGGTGATCAGAGTTTATGATGACTCGAAGAGGAGTACTATTGGAATCTTTTAGGCCTTAGTGAAGACTAGGCCTACTGAAGTTGTGATTGACTTCACCATACTTAGCATTCTTGTCACCTTTACTATTTTGTTGGGCTGAGCACGGCTCCATCTGCTTGGTGGAGTTCCTTCCACTTTGCATCAGAAGATTCAATTCAATATGGATGGGGAGATTGTGACCATTCATGCAGCCTCAACGATTGCACCTGCTATCTTAAGTGTGAAAGTTGGGGAGATACCTTACATAGGAGGCTTCCATATAGCCATGATAGATGAAGTCAGTTCTACCGTTGTTGGAATAATGAAGAAACAAGGATACCTACTAGGAACTAAGCTTGGAAAGAATGGAAGTGGTTTGCCATCCCTTCCAGATTTCAAAGGCCAAACTTCTAGAAGAGGTTGATCTATGTGTCTGATAAAGATGAAAGAGACCTGGAGCCCAATAAGAGAGGGTTTATCAAGTTTATCAAAGCTTAAGATACAAAGTACATGGGAGCTGCTAAACCATGGGTTTACAAGGGAATGTTGCATCCCAGATTTGAGATTTTCAAAGACATACTCCAAGGGTATGACTTGGCTAAAAAGATTGAGAAGATGATGATCAACAAGGAGAAGCCTTATGATCAAGCACCGCTAATGAACCTATCTATTGACCTTGCTACCTTCATCGAAGAAGGGATCAAGGTGTCTACTATAAGGTGTTTTTGTTCCTGATCTATTTGAAAAAGAGGACATTGTATATGTTTCAAAATTTAATGCAATAAAGAAAAATTTTGCTTACTTGTTTAATGTATATCCTGGTGGCATTATGCATGATAATTTGTATTTCACTAGCATATTTGGTGTCCATGCCATTCAAACTCATAACATTAATCTTGATACAGTTGAAAAACTCAAGAACATATGCATTGCAATTCACACAACTCCTGAAGAGAGAGGGATTTGAAAAATTCCTAAAGAAGCATGAAGAAGTCTTCGCTTGGTCTTATGATGGCATGCCTAGAATCGATTAAAATATCATTAAGCATACGATTCCAACATATCCGTTTATGAAGTTGATTAAGTAGAAGCTAAGAAGGTTAAGACCAAAATGGCCTTAGAAGATCAAGGAAGAAGTCTCCAAGCATATTGAAGCCAAGTTTCTAGATGCGGTAAAGTATCCATAATGGTTAGCCAATATTGTGGCAGTGCCTAAGAAGGATGGAAGGGTTCAAATGTGTGTTGATTACCAAGACTTGAACAAGGCCTCACCAAAGGATGGCTTTCCTTTACCTCACATTAATATGCTAGTGGATATCACTACCGCCAATATGATGTCTTCTTTATAGATGGATTTTCTTGTTACAACCAGATAATGATGGCCAATGAAGACAAGATGAAAATAGCCTTCATTACAGAGTAGGGAACCTCCTGTTATATGGTGATGCCCTTCGGATTGAAGAATGTAGGGGAGACCTATAAACAAATGGTGATGATACTATTTCATGACATGATACATAAGGAGATAGAAGTTTATATAGATGACATGATGGTGAAATCCGAAACTCAAGAGCATCATTTTGAAGCTTTAGACAGATTTCTTGAAAGGGTGAAGAAGTACAAGCTGCGGTTAAATATGAAGAAGTGTGTTTTTGGAGTCACCTCAGGGGGAAGTTGTTGGGATTCATAGTTGGAAAGAAGGGGATAGAGGTAAATCTAGACAAGGTTAAGGCAATTACGGAGATACCATCGCCCAAGACCGAAAAAGAAGTTTGAGATTTTCTTAGGAAGATCCAATATATCAGTTGATTCATTGCCAAATTGATGACAGTTTGTGCACCAATCTTTAGACTTTTAAAGAAGGATCAGTCGGTGACATGGAATGATCAATGCCATGAAGCGTTTGAGAAGATTAAGAAATATCTGTAGAATTTGTCGGTTTTGAGATCACTAAAACCTGGCAAGAATCTGATTCTCTACTCGACTCTTGAGGAAGAAGCCATTGGTGATATTATCTTAGCAAGAAGTTGCTACCATATGAGACAAAGTATAGTTATGTGGAGAAGACATGCTTAGCCATGGTATGGCTCTCAAAGAAGGTGACGCACTACTTTTAGTCTTATAAGATTAAGATTGTCTCGAGGGAAGACCTAATGAAGTATCTGTATGAAGCATCATCATTGATGGGGAAGCTGGCAAGTGGTTCAATTGTTAGAATTTGACATCGAGTATGTCACCAAGATGGTGGTAAAGGAAGAGTAGTAGCAAAGTTCTTAGTCACGAATCCGATCGACAATAACAAACCGTGGGAGTTGGGTTTCCCAAATAAACATATGGGGGTAATCTCAATACTATGATGGAGAATGCTTTTTGATAGAGTTGTTAATGGAAACGGTGTTAGAATAAGAGTTATTCTAATATCACTAACTAAAAAAGGCATTCCCTTCGCTAAGAAGCTAGAGTTCAAAGTCACCAATAGCATGGCTGAATATGAAACCTGTGCCTATAGGTTAGAAATCATGATTGCGATGAGCATTGTGAAATAGAAGTATTGGGAGACTTGAAGCTAGTCATCTCTCAGGCTAAAGAAGATTGAGGTCTAAGGGAATTAGGAAGACTCAAACCATACCTCAAGCACATTAGAAGGTTGATTGGGAGGTTCAACCAGTTTACCTTCACCTATCTTTCTAGAAATAATAATCGGATGGCTAACATTATAGCTTCTTTGGCATCAGTTTGGGCGAGTACTTAAGAGCTGCTAGTAAGGCCAATAGTGATATCACAAGCATGGGGTCCTTGCTAAATGGAACCCTATGTAATGAAAGCTAAAGTGGATGAGAAGTCATAGTTCTATGACATGAAGAGATACTTAGAAGATAGGATTCTGCTAGATGAGGCCAATGAGAAAGACAAGGTTGTACTATAAAGGTTGGCCCAACAATTTACTTGTCATCAAGGAGAGATGTACAAGAGAATGCCCGAGGGGATGCAATTGAGATGTGTTGATGAGAAATAAGTTAGAAGGCTCATGGAGGAAATCCATAATGGTGTATGTGGGCCACATATGAATAGGCTAATGCTTGCAAAGAAGATAATAAGGCAAGGCTTTTACTGGCTAACCATGGAGATAGATTATGTCCAATTTGTGAAAAGGTGCCAACAGTTCCAAATTAATGAAAATTTGATTCACCAACCACCCTTGAAGCTAGAAGGAATGACAACATTGTGACCTTTTGATGCATAGGGCATTGACATTTTAGGCGAGATAAGGTCGTTAGCCTTTAATGGGCATCGATATATGGTGGTGGTGATCGACTACTTCACCAAATGGATAGAAGCTGAGTCCTACAATTAAATGAGGGCAAAGCAGAAAATGTAAGAAGAGGACAAACCACTGGCAGGTAGTAGAAGACTATCGACCGGCTGTCCCACCGTCAGCCGGCAATGGTAGGATGGCTGGCTCACGGTGGTTACGGCAAAAAGTCCTCTAACCTCTTTTTTCCCGTGTTTTCGAATTCCAATTTGCGTACTATCGAGCAATTTCGAGCGTGCAACTTCCAAATTTTGTAATGTTGTTCAAAATTGAATAAATGATGATGTAGAAACAAATTTGAATAAATTTGGATGTAAATTGATCAAAATATGCACAGTTTAAAAAGTGGTATACGAAGCTAAAAATAGAAAACATTCACTAAGTCTTTGAAATTTGTTCACATAACTGATTGCTTTGATTATA
>SNVD02009642.1:0-39380 GCA_013180625.2 Boswellia sacra
AAAAATCATTAAAGATTAATTCCTTATTAACGGTCATATATTTTATCAAATCATTTACTAACGAAGAGACGTACCAAAGAACTAGAATCTTTTACAACTTTAACAACTAACTTGACAAAATCTATTATTAAAAGTCTTTGATGGCTTTTGAAAAAGTTTGGAAAGAAATTGATAATTTTTTTTAAACTGTTTTTTGTCTGATGTTAAAGCAAAGTACAAACAGACTCAGTGAAATTAACCTATTGTTAATTTAAGGGTTAATAAATTGAGATCATGTAATATTATCCGTCCAATAATATAAACTTTTGGCTGAAGAGAATCAAAGCATATATATTTTTTGATCAACTTTTCATACACATGCACACAGCCACGCGATATCTCTTCAAATAATGAGAACTAACTTTCTAAGCTTCAAAAAAATGAGAACTGCAACATGAAGAAAAGGATAGGGTGGAGCCACATAGCGTGGAAAAGTAATCTTAAATAAGTTATCTGATCTATGATCTCCACAAGATTAATTAATAATTAAATTTCTTGAAGTATCTTCATTTAAAAAACTGAAAAGTTGATCTTCTCATTGCCAAAACTTTTGTCTTTCGGTAGAATAAATTCCTAATTCAACCACTGAGCAATACAGATCGAATAAAAAAAAGTGTTTTTGATCACTTGGAATGCTTGATCACCAATTTAAGGTTGTTCTCTTCTGGTGCTTTATGGGAAAAAGTAATGCATCAAGATTGGCCAACAATATGTCAAAAAGGAGTAAATCACTACCGCGGATGCAACCAGAGGGCGCCACATCATTGTGAGACATCTACATGGCACGTGCTGGGCCGTCCGCTGTAGTACAACGGATGTACCGTAGATTTACTCCTAAAAATATTGATAAATCATATTTCTATCTAGCTATACTAGGAATCATTTAAATGGTCGATCAGGAATTGAGAAGATAAAATATAGCTACTAATTAGGTTGCTTTAATTTATTACATGATGATCAGAAAATTGTTTTGAAATACGAGATAAAATAATCTAATTAAAAATATGAACTTGTATGTTATGTATCCGAAGCTATTTCAATTCAATAATTATATATATATATCTATCTAGATTTTTTTCTGTTTTCAAAATTTTCAATTAGCTTTTAAAATAATAATTTGAAAACTATCTTTTTTAAAATGTAGGGATATTTTTGTAAACAAAAACTCATCCAATTTAAAACCTACTTACAAGAAAATGATCTTTTGATTCAGTTGTACTTTAACATATATTTTCAAATTTTATGCAGCAAAACACAGGAAAATTAAATATACATTATTTGATGAATAAGTAGGTGATAAACTAGTTGTAACCAATTTACCTAAAATTCTAATCAATATACAGATTCTGATTCATTTTACATAAATTACAACATTAGTTACAACCTATAGTTTAATGTTATTCGATCAATATACTTTTGTTGACAAGATTGTACTTAGAATATGCTATTTTGAACGATATTTATGTACATACTATTTTTTTACACATATTATACATCGAATATAATCTTAACATAGACTTAAAAATACATTAATATACCTAATGTCTATAAAGTAAATATGATTCAATTTGTGCAAAGTAAAAGGTACCGTTGATCCTGAGTCATATTCTAGCATATATTGACTAAGGGCTTTAATTAATTTTCTTCACACAGCATCTTCAGTGGGAACCACTCAATCATACAAAAACAATATAAAGAACATGAGAGATCAAGAATACCTAGATATATCATGAATATTATCTAAGCTAAATACCGATTTCACTCTCTATATTTTGCCTCAACTTTACTGTACCCCACTTTTTGGTTTAATGTCATTTCCACCTTAATTTTCCACTGCTAGTTTTCACTGTTAAATCTAATTATTATCTACTTATTTACACTTTATTTGCTCAAAAATATCTTTTCTTGAACGATAAAAGTCCAAACTATACAGTACTAATAGTAAATTTACTAAGAACCTAAAAAATTAAATAAGAACATATTAATTACTTTAGTTAATAAAAAAAAGACCTGGAAAAAATTAGGTTTTAATTATATTAATTTTGATCAAATAAAAATATTACTACTTTAAGTAATTAATTTGTATTTATTCAATAGAATATTTTATGTATTTAGTAAATTAAATATTAATTATGTGTGGGATGACTTTATATTTTTAAGAATTATTTTTTACCAAAAAAGGTAAAAATATAGCTTTTATAAGCCAACATCAATAAAATTAATGGCAACACTAACAGTCGAAGATCTAGATGATCACATTAAACAAGAAATGGGAATCTAGCCAAGTACAGAGGGTAAATTGGTATTTTCCATATAATTTTGAGCATATTTGAAGCCATAACAATATGAGCAAGTGGCTTTCATGTCAAAAAGAGTGCAAGTGGCATACATTTTCTTGGAAGAAAGTGATGAGATGGGAAGATTTAAAAAAAAAAAAAGAATAAAAACCATTGATGAATGGCCAGAAATGTGATAGACTCCTAACCAATTGGATATTCCTTTAAAGATCCATTGAGTGTTCTTCTTCACTATAGCCCCATATATCACATTCCTTTCAACTACCCCCAACCCCAACCCCCCGGCCCCAAAAACCAAAAAAAAAAAAAAAAAAAAAAACTCCCACCTCCATACACTATGGGTGACTTTCTAATTAGTGTTTATACAAAAAGTGCTTTGAAACAAAAAAGAGTTTTTTTGTTAAGATACGTTAAATTAATAAGGTAAAAAAGTATTTAGTGTTTATACAAAAAGTGCTTTTGAAAAACAAATAAGAGTATTTATGCTAAGAGACATCAAATTAATAAGGTAAAAATTTATTCATCAGGTATTTCTACTATTGATGTATAGATTTTATGGGCTTGTGTTCCACTAGGTATTGCCCGCTTTGGGCCAAAGTCCACGCGGTTTTATATTAAAAAGACCCCTTGTTGGGAAGGGAAGTAATCCGTTTATCCTAAAAAGGTTCCCAGTGGTCTTGTGTCCCACAAGGGATTACTCACTTTCTCTTATAAATTACAAGTCAGTCTATTACATAAGAGATGTGAGACAAAGTCACTATCCGTGATTTGGACCTAGGGTCAATAGGCCTCCAATAGGCAGACATAAACTATTGATGCATGGATTTTACGGGTTTATGTCCCCACAAGGTTTTGTCTGCTTTAGGCCGAAACTTATACAGTTTTATCTTAAAAAGGGTCCTCGTTAGGAAATAGAAATAGTTTGTCCTCTTATAAGTCACAAGTCAATCTATTAGACAAGAAATGTTGTGGCACAAAGTCACCACCCCTGATTTGGATCCACTTCAACAAATCTACAGATACTGACATTTCGAATGCAATTCGCCTATTTCAAAAAAAAAAACTTTTATTTGTAGAAATTAAGAACTATAGAGTAAATACAAAATTGCTTTAAGCTATTTAAGTTTTAATTGAATATTATAAAAGCATTTGCGAAGCAGTACATATCCCGCTCTAAATAGATAGCCCTTGATTTGTTTGTTTCTGTTTTCATGTTATACTCTTCATTAATTTCTTGACATCCTACGCTTACTTTTTTCTCTTCCCTCTTTCTCTTTTTCTTTACATCTTCCCTCTTACTACTCTTTTTCTATTTGTGTTTAATATAGAACTTTTTTGCAACATTTGGTGCATGGATTGTTCTTGTGATATGCCGGAGAGCCAGCTTTGATGTATACGATGCTTGAAAATATGATATAACTAGGTTCATATAACCATCTACTAGTGCCATGAAAACACGACATATTATTCCCCAAAATTTAGAAGTATTTAATAATACATAGTAATTTGGAAGTAAAAAAAAAAAGCATTTGTTCCATGTTAATTTTGCTCATTCCTCGCTCTTTCATTTCAAAAAAATAAATAAATTAAAGAAAAAAGAAAAAGAAAAAGAAAAGAAATTGAACACCTTAATTAGCAGATGGATCGTTTAAGGAAGCAATCGGTGTATCCTTGCACCAAGAATTAGTACTTCTAAAAGTTTGCTTAGCGAAGATCGCAATTTGAATATTTATAGATAGACTAATTGTGGTTGTGCAAGATTTAATTGCATTTCATCTGTTCCGCGTTGCAGTTGTCAAGAGCCAATAAAAGATAACGATTTTGCATAAAACGACATTGGAAAGGTTTGTCGTTTGCTAGGGTTTAGACAAAAATAACTAAATGAAACTGTTTCTGAGCGCATCATCATTGAAACTAGTGCCTTGCAAGATTATGCAATTCACGTAAGACAAAACCACACCTTTTACAAGTCCAAAAGGCCCCAGACTTTTATCAATATTTGTACAACCATACTTCTTCCGTAGTAAGTAATTGTAAAATGGTTTGGTACAAATTGATATTGTTATGCAAGTTTCATTTCATCATATGAAATACGTTTCTCACAAGCAGAAGCACATTCTCCAATCAATTAATTGACATCATTTTTTACTGATTAATGGGTCATTTTACTCTTAAACATTTTGGAGTAGTATTATACTATTTGTATAAACTTTGTATACAAACTTATATATACAAACTTATGTGGCAATAGTTATTTATTCATATATTATCATCATTTATTAAATAAGTAGATTTTTTTATATTTATTACTCCAATTATCTTATGACACATCAATTTATATACAAGAGTTTATACAAAAAGTTTATATAACTTGCATTACTTAACTTTTTATATGAGTGATTCTATGTTGATAGTACAATCAACTTTATATCATAATTAGATAGCATATACATGAATGCTAATTATTTTAGATGATCTTGAAGAGAGAAAGAGCAGTTCACTAATAATATACCTCTTAATTTAATTTAATTTGAATTTGTTCATAGAGAAGGGAAGAACTTGGATAAGTGATGTCACATCACTAATTTGTTGTATATTACAAATATTAATGTTTAATTTGTCATGTGTATACTATTTAGTTTATAACTTTTAGGAACAATCCCAGCTTCATAAATTGTTTCATTTTACTACTTTGTATAAGGCTTTTGAAAAAGCAGTAGGCATTTAAGACTGAATTATTAGGAAAAGGTAATTACTTTTTAAGTAAAATTGATTCACAATATAGCTAGATATTAATATTAAAAGCACTTTTAGGTTTAAGTGGAGAATATATAATACAAGAATATGGATGTTAGAAGTAATATACTTTTGTAAAGGAATTTGAACATAAAAGAGAGAGAGAACAAATGCCCACCCAATCCCACCATCCATGTTGTATAAATGAGTTTATGAATTTAATAACATAAAATAAATAGTAAAGTATCAATTTCACGCCCTTATAAAAAGCCTAGTTTTTTTACGTCCAACTTGGTTTCAAAGAGCTTGCTAGCTTGCTTCAAACTTCAAATACTCCTCTCTCTCTCTCTCTCTCTCTCTCTCTCTCTCTCTCTCTCAAAACTTTTCCTCATTACCATGAAGATTTTCTAGGAAAATATCAACCTTCATAGTGTTAATTCCATACCTTTATATTATTCCTTTCCCTTTTGTCTCTCTCTTGTGCATGATTTTAATTTCCTCGGATTTTATATAAACAAGAATATTTCATTTTTCTTCCATTTCAGTTCACCCTTTGCTTCTTCCAAGATCAGTTCTTTAATCTTCCAACAATTTTAAAAGCTTAAACATATATGAAATAGTGATTCACAGCTCTCTCTTATTACGTCCATTCCCAAAAGCTTAATTGCGGTTGTGTTCACTCTTTAGAGTCTTTATCACTTTATATTATAGCGTTTCAGCTTATTTGAAAAGTGCTTCTCTCATCACATACACAAACAAGGCCGCTGAAATTCAACAGGGAAGGAAAGAAGAGAAATGGCTAAAAATGAGTGGATAAATGGGTACTTGGAAGCTATTTTGGATGTGGGAAGTGGCACAAAGAGGAAGGATGGAAAGCTGAAGCTTTCCAAGTTTGAAGAGACCAAGCAAAAGGAAGGGCAATTGTTTAGTCCCACAAAGTACTTTGTGGAAGAGGTCATCAATAGCTTTGATGAATCTGATCTCCACAGGACATGGGTCAAGGTTAGTATAAATAATTCTCTCCCTATATCCACACATACATCAAAATACAAAAGTATAGTTCTTTCTTATATGAACAATTTTAAAGAATTGTTAAATTACAAAAATTTGTTGCATGTTTTGTCTAATAAAATTAATTGTTTACAACTTTTTATATTTAAAATTTTGGTTGGATTTTACGAAAATGCAGATATTATTGCATAAAAGAATTCTTATGAATACACATAGATTAACTCATCTTCGTAATTTATTTTTCTTATTTTTTCTGTTCTAAATTCATAGCTTGGGGAGTATCTATGGTGCACAGTCTTTCTTCTTCAACAGTGTAATGCCAGTTGAAAAGGAATGTAGGAAAATACCGAATTATAATGCAATTATGAACATAGAACCAAAAAGGAAAATTAAATTTTATAAATACGTATTTTTATCCTAAGATTTTGTGTGGCAGAGTTTGCAACAAGGATTGGTTATTTTGCTTGGTCCCATGACAACTATTAGCTCATTAGGGTCCACAACAATAATAATTTCTTATTGTTTCTTTTTTTCTTAATTATTTTATTTTATTGGCATGATCAAGACGTTGCCTTGTGACATCTTTTGGGCCAAACCATAAAAGTAAAAATATTTAATGGTAAATTCCATTTCTTTTATAAATAATCATTTAAATCTTCTATAGTAAATATTATATATATATATATGAAAAATATTAAAGAAAAATGAAGAGTAGATTGCATATGATGTTTTTCTGCCCCCTCTTGCAACTATGCCAAAACAATCCGAGCATGCATCTTTATGTATAAGAGAACTCTTTTACATGAATCATACATTGTGTAGATATTAGAAGATAAAAATGTAATTGTAATATTGAATTTGGAAATTTGCAACTTGAAGCATAAACTCTTCACTCTCTTATTTTTAATGTAACCCTAAATCATATGAAGATGATGATGATAATAATAATAATAACAGTAACAATAATCAAATTAACCCACATGATAAATTTCTAGTTACATATATATACCATTAGTGTATGAATATTTAAGAATAATACGTCTTAACTTAATGATATAAAAATCTTCATTAAGAATCATTCTAATAAACATTCGATCAAAAGCGTGTAATATGATCATATTAACCTACTCAATAAATTTCTAGCTAGTTACATAGGCCATTTAGTTTGTGTATACATATTTTTTTTTTTCTTCATAAATATTGAGGGATGCGATTAATTGTCCAAAGCCAATAACGTATTGATCATCTTTGAAGATAATTCTAACGAATATTCCAAAAGTATAAAATTCATTCCAATAATTCTCAAGGGAAAAAAATGTTCTGGGCCAATATTGAAGTCTAAACCTATATTTTTTCTCGAAACAAACAATGACTCTTTAATTTTTTGTTTTTGGTCCTTATGTAACTTCTTATTTGCTTTTTTGTGTGTACACAAAATTAGAATTGATATATATAGTTATAAAGAATAAACGAAAAGATGAATGTAAAGGGGAGAAACTTGTGAGCATAGTGAGGGGGGGAGTAACGGTGTGGATGTGAAAGCATTGCAGGTAATAGCAACAAGGAATACCCGTGAACGCAACAACAGGCTTGAGAACATGTGCTGGCGCATTTGGCATCTTGCTCGCAAAAAGAAGCAAGTATGCCTTTCCCTTTCTCTTCCCCTCTTTATTATTTATTTGCATTTACTCACTCCTCACCTTTGTCCTCACTTTTTATTATTTCTCTTTTGATGTATATGCATTTGAATGGTCCTAACAAATCCACCGAAATCATTTTCTATCTATTTTTTTTTCTTTTTAGTTAATATTAAGTTATTGAAATTTCTCGATGTTACTTTCAACTATAAAATATGGGATGAATTCATTTATTTTATTTATTTGTAAATAATAAGTATAAATATATCTCCAAATCATCAAGAGCCTCCTTTGCAATTGTATATATTATACTAAAAACGTCGTTCATCTTAAACGGTTGCTACATACTTATGTTTCAAATTAGGTAAAATTGAAACTCATTTGCATAATTTCAAGCACAAAGTTATGTATACCATAACTTCAAAATTATTTTGATTTGATTAGGTCAAAATCAACCAATAGAACGTACGCACCAAGTAGTAGCATTGACGTAATAGTTGACCTTTGCAGTCGTTTATGTGACAAATGTTGGGCTGAGTTTTTAGTCGAATAGTCCTCCAGCCCAATTTTAACACACTTTCAAAATTACGACCCAACCAAGAATACGTGATACTAAACCGCGATTATCTTTCCTAAGTACACCCAAAAAATGTAGCCCAACCTTTATTTCAAGTAGCTTAACCGATGGATTAGCATTAGCATTTAAAATGAAACAGTTATTAATTTCATGACATCTACTACATAATATCAATAGAGCATGTTTGATCCAACTGCTTTTTCTTTTTCTTTTTCTTTTTTTTATTTTTGGTGTTTTCATATCCTTTTCAGGATTGAAGTTACTACTACTTTAATTTAATAGTTCTTGAAAATAATAAAGTTATCAACTCAACAACATAAATGAGGCCTTTGCTTGCTGCTTCATTGATCATCAGCAAACTTGTTTTATAGCATCAATTTTGTCGGCTGGATAATATTTGCAGATTGCATGGGAGGATGCACAAAGGCTTGCAAAGAGACGTCTTGTGCGTGAGCAAGGCCGCAATGATGCTGCAGAAGATCTTTCCGAGCTCTCCGAAGGCGAGAAGGAGAAAGGTGAAGCAACCGTTTCAGAATCTGTGGTCAAGGACTTCACCAGAATCAACTCTGATTTGCAAATATGGTCTGATGAAGACAAGTCCTCTAGGAACCTTTACATTGTCTTGATCAGGTAAAATATATGTTGTCTTACAAGCTGAAATAAGTCTTTAATGAAAGGGAAGGGAAATGAGCAATAAACTAAACCTCCCTCAGTTCTAGCGCGCATTATCAAAGTATCACATCAGCATGATAATTTAGTACCTCAAATTAATAAACAATTGTTACTTGTATCGTATTTCTTGTAGAATTTTAAATGCAATTTACATTATGATTGTCTATTAACCCAACATATCAAAACATCATGCTAATGTGTTATTTTTATAAAATTATAAAATATCTATGTGCTTTTATTAAAATGAGGATCAAACTACAAATGGGCATTTAATATTCTCATATTTTGTTTAATTTTGCTTGTAGTATGCATGGGTTGGTGCGAGGAGAAAATATGGAACTTGGAAGAGATTCTGATACTGGTGGCCAGGTAGGGCAAATTGGCATCCTTGTGTTATGAATCACTAATGAAGATTGCACTAATGTCTATTTAAGAGTCTCTATATTTATCTAGTAATTAATTTATTGGGGATTTCGGATCAATATAACCAAAAATTTGAATTCTATTATAATATGAAAATCAAACTGCCAAATCTTGAACCTATTTCTAACAATCCTAAATAGAAATGTTACAATTTAATAATCAATTTGCCTACATTTTTGGTATTTTCAGGTCAAATATGTAGTTGAACTTGCACGAGCCTTGGCCAACACAAAGGGAGTGTACCGTGTTGATCTCCTAACAAGGCAAATCACCTCATCAGAAGTAGACTCAAGCTATGGTGAACCCAATGAGATGTTGTACTGCCCAGACGATGGCAGCGGCAGTTGTGGAGCTTATATCATCCGTATCCCTTGTGGAGCTCGCGAGAAGTAATACATATATTTCTCTCTCGGTTTGTTTTTTACTCACCTAAAAAAAATTTAAAATACGCCAATGATATAATCGCGCATATCATAAGATTTTTTTTTTTTTTCAAAACTCGAGTGAGTAAGAATATATTGAAAGAGGATTCTATATATATATTAGAAATTTAAGTGTTTCATTTGTGGTACAGATACATACCAAAAGAGTCACTTTGGCCTCACATTCCTGAATTTGTTGATGGTGCTCTAAACCACATTGTGAACGTGGCAAGAGTTTTGGGTGAGCAAGTCAATGGAGGAAAACCAACATGGCCATATGTGATTCACGGCCACTATGCCGATGCTGGAGAGGTGGCAGCTCATCTGTCCGGAGCCCTGAACGTGCCAATGGTGTTGACAGGGCACTCGTTGGGCCGCAACAAGTTTGAGCAATTGCTTAAACAAGGCAGGCTTCCTAAGGATATTGATGCAACATACAAGATAATCAGGAGAATTGAAGGAGAGGAGTTAGGCTTGGATGCTGCTGAAATGGTGGTGACTAGCACAAGGCAAGAAATAGAAGAGCAGTGGGGCTTGTATGATGGGTTTGATATCAAGCTGGAGAGGAAGCTGAGGGTTAGGAGAAAGCGTGGAGTAAGCTGCTTTGGGCGATACATGCCCAGGATGGTGGTAAGTTCAATCCTTCACTGTAACGGATTTGCTTCTTTGGATTTCACATAACTGGGCTTCATCTAGAACAAGTCTACTTAGTTAAGGGAGTTGAGGCTATATCTTCACTAACGATGTGATATCTTAAGGCACTCAGCTAATCCTATGCTTTTTTATTTATGCATCAGGTTATACCACCAGGTATGGACTTCAGCTACGTTACAACACAAGATTCATCGGACAATGAAGCTGATCTGAAGTCATTGATTGGCTCTGATAGAACTCAGAACAAAAGGCATCTACCCCCAATATGGTCTGAGGTTAAACACTCTTCTCTCTTCATGAAACTGCAATCTCTTTCTCTTGCATTTCCACTTTAGCATTGTTTTGTTGAGTACTAAAAGTGAGGCCACGAAACAGAATTATTTCAATGCACATATGGTATTGTCTAACTCGAGTTTCCTTTTCAGATAATGCGATTCTTCACAAACCCTCACAAGCCAACTATACTTGCATTGTCACGTCCTGACCCCAAGAAAAATGTCACCACATTGCTCAAGGCTTTCGGGGAGTGCCAGCCCCTCCGGGAGCTAGCCAACTTGGTAATTATGTCTTCGACTTCAATGGTCTATCATTCAAAAAAGATTTTAAGACAATAGATAAATTCCAAGTTAATTTGATGACTGATTCTGAAAATCTTTACTGCTGCAGACACTTATACTGGGAAACAGAGATGATATTGAAGAGATGTCTAATAGCAGCTCTGTTGTTCTTACAACAGTACTCAAGTTCATTGACAAGTATGACTTGTATGGTCAAGTGGCTTATCCCAAGCATCATAAGCAAACTGAAGTTCCTGACATTTATCGCCTGGCTGCAAAAACTAAGGTATGTTCACTTGCTAAATTAGGCCCATAAGCATTTACCATAATCATAGAATATTCTGCACACGAAGGGTTGTAAATGAGATTTGCTTCAACTTTTGGTAAATCATGAGTGATGACCAAAGATGGAGAAGAGGGCTCGTTATCCTGGATCTATGCAGCTCACTGCCGACAAATTATCAGCTTAGACAAATTTGAACTCTTTTGCTTCCTTTCAATATTAAATTTACTAACAGCAATACTGCTTTGTCTCTTAAAGGGAGTTTTCATCAACCCGGCTCTTGTGGAACCATTCGGTCTCACACTCATAGAGGTAAGTCCCAATGCCTGTTCTCTTTGCAAAACTGTACTTCCAAAGCGTCATAATCAAGCACAACCCTGAATATATCAACAATTTCTATTTCTTAAATTAAATTCCGCTGCATGGCTTGCAGGCAGCTGCGTATGGTTTACCAATTGTTGCCACTAAGAATGGAGGACCGGTAGACATTTTGAAGGTTCCAAATATCTCACCCCTTTCAAATGCGTGCTTTAAGTAGAAAAAATGCATCTCAATAATTTTACTCTTCAAAAACCCTGATAGAGATAGCACTGATGGGCTACCAAAAGTTAAGCAAAACTTTGGTTAACACATAAATACTTATAATGGTCACCTTATAACTTCAAACTAGTAGTAACAGAGGACTCTGTTTTGACCAGGCACTTAACAATGGTCTTTTAGTCGACCCACATGATCAGAAAGCCATAGAAGACGCCCTCCTGAAGCTGGTTGCTGACAAGAACATGTGGAGTGAATGCCGGAAGAATGGCCTGAAGAATATCCACCGCTTTTCATGGACAGAACACTGCCGTAACTACCTCTCCCATATTGAACACTGCAGGAACCGTCACCCCACAACTCGTCTTGAGATCATGACAATCCCTGAAGAACCAATGAGTGACTCTCTGAAAGATGTAGAGGACCTTTCTCTGAAGTTCTCCATTGATGGGGATTTCAAGCTTAATGGAGAGCTTGATGCAGCAACAAGGCAGAAAAAGATTATTGAGGCCATCACCCAGAAGGCTTCTTCCACTGGCAATGTCGGTGTCACACACAGTCCTGGTAGAAGGCAGATGCTATTCGTGATAGCTATTGATTGCTATGATAGCAATGGCAAGACCACAGAGACATTCCAAGAAATAATCAAGAATGTGATGAAAGCTGCAGGGTCGAGTTTAGGCCTGGGCAAAATGGGCTTCATATTGGTGACTGGTTCAAGCTTGAAAGAGACGATGGAAGCCATCAGAAGCTGCCCAGTAAACATAGAAGACTTTGATGCAATAATTTGCAACAGTGGCAGTGAAATGTATTTCCCATGGAGGGATTTAGTGGCTGATATGGATTATGAAGCCCATGTTGAGTATAAATGGCCTGGTGAGTATCTGAGGTCAACAGTTCTAAGGCTTGCAATCACGGAAGATGGAGCTGACGATGACGTTGTTGAGTATGCAGATGCATCCGGTTCCAGATGCTACTCTTACAGCATAAGACTAGGAGCCAAGGTAAGATTTTTGTGATGATGTAATACTTTGATGGATGCTATTTTGATCTTTTAACTAAGGGCAGTACTAAATAATGTGCAAATGGCAGACTCGAAAAGTAGATGACCTTCGCCAGAGGCTTCGGATGAGAGGCTTGCGATGCAACCTTGTTTATACACGATCAGCATCAAGATTGAATGTTGTACCACTATTTGCAACAAGAAAACAAGCTCTAAGGTTAGATCTATTATCCATCATATCGTATATTGCATTCAAAGGATTGAATGGATCAAGGTTAACTGTAAAATAGCCAAGTCTTTGAGGGTTGTTTTCAGTTTCGGCAGATCTCCTAATTTTATTCTAATGTTTAGTTGATTTTTGACAACTGCATAAAAAAGTATCCTTCTTTTCAACATACAAGGAATTCCAATGATTTATTGAATTTTCTGAGCAATTTACAAGACATTTCATACAAATCCATTCCTCTAACATGTTAAACAACTTGTTAAGTATGTCCAGTATCTTGGTGGGGTTGTTGAGTATGACGAGATTTATTTTAACTGCACTAAAAACTGAAACCACAACTACTATTTGTCTTCCAGGTATCTGTCAATTAGGTGGGGAATTGATCATTCAAAGATAGTTGTGTTTGTGGGAGAAAGAGGAGACACAGACTATGAAAACCTGCTGGCTGGCCTGCACAAGACCATAATTCTAAAGGGCACTGTTAAGTATGGCAGTGAGAAGCTTCTTCATGGTGAAGAGAGTTCTAAAAGGGAAGATTTAGTTCCACAAGACAGCCCTAACATCACCTTCGTAGACGGAAGTTATGAAGCTCAGGATATCACTGCAGCTCTGAAGGCTCTGGAGATCAAGTGATTATTGCCTTCCCTCTATTTTCTTTCACTGATATAAGGATTTCTGGTGCTTATATTTTCATGTTTAATGCAATAGCAAGGATAAAATTACCTTATATGGAAGAATATACATCTCAACTTGTAAGAGATTCAGAATGTACAAGTACAATGAGAATCTATATGAACTTTTAAGGAATGTAAATCAGTATGCATGACATGAATTCTTTAATGATTTTTCAAAGCAAATAGAAATAACATCAAAAAATGAACGTAATATTCTAGCCATCTGAATTAAATATGGTTGAGTAAGCATTTGAGGCATTATTTTTGAAGTACATGCAAGAAATATCCACATCTTTAAGGCAGAATCATAGTTTTCTACATAAGAGGTACATTCTACACTGCAGCTTTTACATCCACACATACCACTATATTGTATGAAAAGCATCATTTTGAACTCTTCTTTTTTCTTTTTTCTTTTTTTTTTTAATCCAAGAATATTAACAACTATTGATGATGAATATCAAAAGCTATAGAAGAAGTAATATAGTTTTGACAAATACACTATCAGAGCATGCGAACTCTCTATGCTAACTATTTAAGTCGTTTATCATATATTCCCATCGCATTTTCCATTTTCTTTTCACAATTAATTACAAGTGTGGTCAAAAAGTCTTGTATTTAACTACTAATTTCTTTTTTCAGCTTTCAGGTCTGTCTTTTATGCCTTTTTAAGATCAAAGAAAAAATTACACCTTGTAGTCCTGTCTGCAATCACATTTGATCACACAAGAAATTCCCTGTAAAAAGCCAAGACAATGATTAGAATAGAACATTATAGTATAATAAAAGCAATTGGAGGTTTTCTGGAATTTGAGATAAGTTGAGGATCCTCTTGTTTTAGCCATGACATCAGGACCCTTCATTCTGTAATCTTGCTGATAGGCCCCCAATCAAGTTCAATTATTCTAGGCGTAACAAGTCAAATAATAAAAGGGTAGAGGAGGGAATTGAGTGAATTAGCAGGGGTTGGGCCACGTGTATAGGGCTGGTGTGAGTTAGTTATTGCTTAGGGAAAAGTGAAGTTAGTTAGAGAGAATATAGGGGAGAGAAGGGAGGAAAAAATCAGTTGGAAATTGTGTAGAGCTTAGCTCTTGGGAGAGCTGGCAGACCTCTCAAAGTGTCTGCTGCCCTCTCTTGTATCAAAATCCTACTGCTATGACTTCTTCAATTTTCTAGTTTCATATTCGGATTCAGTGTTCTAGATTGTGTGTGAGTTTGTGTGCTGCTCAAGGAGGAACAGAGTTTATAACACTTGCTTTGGTCACAACCAAAGGCCATTACTGGTTTGACCAAGTAAATCCTAAAGTGCTCTGTTGCTATATGACACAAGTGATACCAACTGTATTCACCTTCAGAAACTCAATTTGCCCATGCAGAGATTGCCAGTACTCGGTTTCTCCAGCTTTATCTGATAGAAGAGCATTCCATTGCTCTTCCAAGGTCTTTATGTCCATTGCAAACAGCTCTGGCTGTAATTTCCAACACATTAAATAAGAGTATACAGAATAGAATACAATACGGGCTACCAGTCACAAGTCAACTGTATTCCAAAGATTTGGCTCAAGAATGTTTCTTGGAACTCCAACATTGGAAAACATAATAACTCCATTTGCTAGGACATCTATAAAATTAAAAGAAAAAAGAAAAATGTCCACACACAAATGAACAGTCTCTCCTAAAGTAATCATCTACCATGTACACACACAGAGAAATGAAAATATTTATAAGATATTGCATGCAGAACTAACCTTGAACTTATTTGTCCTGGAATTCACTTTCCCCATAGATTCGTTTATCTGAAACCACAAGATTCATGAATCAATATCTGGGACTGACCAAATTTGTATTATACTGCATACAAGTAGTTTCCTATGAAGAATTAGCTTCCAGGAACCAGATGTACGTACGGAGTCTCTGCATTTTTTCACCAATGGGAAAAACCGAAAAGTTTTAAGCTTCAAAAAAATTTTACCTATAAAGTCAAAATATAGAAACAATCACACACGTTAAATTACAAAATCACATTTAACCATTTGCAGGACAAGTATAATTTTAGATATGTAGACTTTTAAACAGATTTGTTTCAAGTTAAATAAACTAATTTACATTAATCAACCAATGTGAGCTCTGAATTGGATTAGCTTAATGAGCATGAAAATTTCTACATGCTACACTTTAAATGTTTACTTACATCAAGAGGCCACAAATGAGAAAACAACTTTCCACTCGGATAGTATGTTAGAAACTATTAAAGCAGGCCTTGAGATAACAATTAAATGAATTGAAATCAAATTGAAAAAATCTTCTAGATAATCTAACCTACATGATTTGCCAAAAGAAATCAGTATATGATCCATCCACCAAGTGGGAAAAGATAGGTACATTCACTGAAAATCATATGACAAGATTTGACTTTGTCTGTGCAATTCCATCAAGCTTAGCTTTAGCAGACTCCAACTTGGCTATCAGGGGTCTTCCTTGCTGCATTTCCCTGTTATTCCATGAAATAAAATAGAAAAGGAAACATCATATATCTCAATGATTGATAGAAGGAACTATCTACCATACCGTGCATGAAGATATGGTTATCATACAAGAAGAGTCTACTACAAGATTAGACTGCTGATATTGTTTCTGATGAATGATTTATGAACCAAGTGATTGCAATTCATATTGGAGACATCTTAACAGTAAACAGCACTTAGTGAGATCATTGTGGGAGTTTTATGCATCATATTTGAGAATGGGAGTTCTGTAATATCCCTTATTTCTCTCCTTTCTTCCTCCCTAATGTATTTAACTAAAATGATAGCAAAACAACTCCAAAGAGCAAGTTGCCGTAGTGAAGCCTGCAATTCATTCAACAGGCCTAAAATACTTTACAAACTTGAGTACTTGTCGTGCTTTTCATTAATTTAGCTTATCAAGCATCCCTTACACCTAATCCACAACCAATTGATGTATCTCTCCACCACAAGCAAGACTATATATAACTATATATATATATATATATAGTTATACACTCCCTCCATCATAAACATCAGTCGAGCTTCCATCTTGTCTTTACCAAATTTACCCACGATAAATAACCAACAAAAAACTATAACTAAATTTTCCAGTGCGCTTTTTTAGGACAACTAAACAAATTTTAGTAACATTTCACCTTTTCGATTAAGGGAAAATTTTCGGTATGACGCATACAACTATTATTTCCACGGAATTTATTTACTAAATTTGTAAAGTTTCAAAATGCACAAAAATTAGAAAAAAAAGAAGTATCTGTGTGGAGCATGTTGTGGGCTGTCTGTGTATTTGTTAGTTTGTGAGTAGGAGAAAAATAAGATGTCCAAATAGAAAAGATCATACAACATGAACTCTCATGAACCTATTAGAACTAGTTCCCAAAAATCAGACACCTTCAGTTTCAGCCATTTGCTCATCAGTTTTATCCTTCACCTGTACGATTTCAGGTCAATGAAGTCATGAAAATGCTATCTTTTTGCACTCTTATAAAACATTTATAAAAACTAAAGAAAAAAGATGACAGCATGTTAAAAGCAACAATAAAATCAGTTGCAATGACATGAATATGAGTTTATGGATTAAACCACAGAAGCATTATACAGAAAGAGATTGAAAGGAGTACCAAGATCTCATTGTCTTTAGTACACAAGCATGTACAAATTTAGGTTGAATTTTATAGCAATCTTTTAGCATACATGAAATTTCAAAAATTAGTGGGGACTACAAGAACATAAAACTGAACACGTATATGCATAAAGGCATACTTCTTTCTTATTCTTATTTCCCCTTTTTATGCTACGACACAAGAATACATTAAAAAAAGATGGTTACAACTCTAGGGATGTTTGTCTACCACAATCTGGCAGACATAACGCCTTAACACATCATCACCACTTAAGCAATTACAGTAACTAAGGGAGTGATGATTCTGCAAAGGAAGCTCCTAGAGCAGTCTAGAAGGTATTCAACAACCAGCGCAGAAGTGCTTTTTCTACCTTTGACCAGCCAGTGAGTCACTCTGGCTGAAAAAAACCAGAAAAGATTAATTCACCATAAATATAGGGAGTCAACTACTTTCTTTCACACCTTTTCCTCATCTTTAGATAAAGCACAAATATTTAATCATGAGAGAAAATTCAATAAATAGATAAACAGAAAGATTAAGCCAGAATGTACCGATCCCTGCTCACCCATTTCTCTGCTTCCTTGACATTTGACCCAATCGTATTCAAAATATGAAGCAGACATAAACAGCAAGTTAAAGCATAAATTGTAGAACACGGGAATTCACATAAGGAGAAGTACAAGAATCTAACCTCTTGTTCCTGCAATTTTACCGTGATATCCTCCACAACTTTGGCATAGTAAGTCCTGTTGTAGCAAACTATTATCATCATAGCTGTCTACAGTATCTCGTTCACTTTAATCAGCGCAATTTGTTATTAATTACCTCTTGTCGTTGTTGATCAGTTTGGCGGACAAGCTGACTTTTTCTCGTTGAAAAAAGAGCGAATGTCTGTTTATCTAAGACGGAAAAATAGTTTCTTCAACTACTCATAAATTTCAACTAATAATTTCCAGAAAAAAGAGAGGAATTTTCATGTGCAGCAATTATAAGTCAGTCATTGTCAAAGCTCAAAGTTCTATAACTTGTTGCCACCACTCAGGATCAATTAAAAAGTCAAAATACAATTGCAAGGAAAGAGTGCTACAGCTTCTGGGAGGGTTGTCTCCTTTGTCAACAAGTACGATAACATAACAATTTAAAGCTTCTCTCTCTACGGTTTTTACATTCACATCTGCTTAGCACATATATGAGATGTTTCCTGTATCTCAAGTGAGACGATTTTCCTCTGTTTCCCCAGTATCTGTGCGCATATCTGACCCTTTTCCTTTGCCATCTTCTCAACACCTACCTTGAGTTTCTTAGCATCAGATTTCGCTGAAAGAGATAAGAATAATTAAAAAATGAAAGAAAAGACAACTATAGTAAAAGAATTAATCCATTAAAAAAAAGATAGAGAAATGACCAGAAACGAGGTCGTTTTCCATGGAGTTAATGGTGGTGAAAAGCATTTGCTCTTCGACGGAGACCTTCGTCGCCTGATCCCCCACATCTGTTTGGGTTTGTTTGCACACATTAATTACTACAAATCAAGCAGATTTTGAAAACAGAGAAAGATAAAAGATGATCTGAACCGTTATTCATGTACTGCAGGAATTCCCGCATAATTGCGAAATCTACTTCACAGAGTGAGAAAGAGAGATGATTAGGGCTTCGAAAAAAACCAGAGAGAGTTGAAGATGAAAATATGGCGGGAAAGTTTCTACCTCGATTGTTTGTGCGGTTTAACGAGTAACTGAATTTAATTTGATAAATAAATGAGTTTTAAAAATATGTAAATTAATTCTTCAACTCCTCTACAGTTAACTTGTTTTGGTCGGCTTATATGCAACAAAAATAGAATAAAAATAATATTATATCTATAATTTATTTATTTATTTATTTTTTACTGTAAACTATGTCATTTATTAGAATTTCTTCTCTTATTTATTTTATCTTTTACTCATCTTATGAATTTCTATAACTCAGAAGTTAATTTTAAACATAACATTGCTTAAAAAAAAAAGTAGAATCTACCCATTTTGCGAATACACCCCATTAATTTAAAATTTTTAATAAATTAGATTTTATCCATCCTATCTTAGTAATTAAAAAAATAATCAAAACAAAAATTTAATATAATAATCCTTAATTTTGTCATAATAAATAAAAACATATTTTTATAAACTTAATTATGTGAAATTTTTAAATATTCATTTAAAAAAATCTAATCAACGCTTTGAGAAAATTTATTATATTTTTAAATAAGTTAATAAAAATATATTTAATTGGGTTGTACTGTTGAACTTATTTGTGAGTTTTTAAGATCAATCAAATATGAATTAAATTATTTAAAATAGTATTTCAGTTATATTTAGAAGAATTAAATGCGGAAAGAAATTTTTTTAGATATAATTAGTCTCACTCAGATATGTTTTTAAAATATAGTGTATATTAACTCATATAATAATATCTTAGATAATGTTATTTAAATTTTAAAAATAAGAAAGAATTTGTTGAATATGAGAATTGACCACAAAATGATATTATGTATCTCACATCTTAATTTAATTTTTTTTTGTATGATTACAAGATAATAAGATTGTTTGGTTATTAATTTTGTACTTTTGTTTTAATTTGAAAAAGGAATAATGACTTCTGATGTTTAAATACAACGTTTTGGCATTTTGTGTGTGTGTGGTGGGGGATAATGAATTTGGAAATTGGTATTTTAAATTAAAATAAGTTAAAATAACTTTATTTCATTTTCAAAATCATGTAACAAAAAAAATGAGACTAAAAAATTATATTTTGATGAATCTTGAAAAATAAAAGAAAAAATATAAAAATAATTTTTCACACTAATACTTTTAAATTATTATAGGAAATATTACATTTTACATTGGTAATTACAAATTGCCCTGAATTTCGAATTTTGCCATTAACTTAAACGAGCTTAGGGGAATAATTGAAACAATGTTGTATCAATAAATATAATACATTAAAGTCTTTATTGTTAACACAAAATAAATGATAAAAATAAACAAACAACTAAATAATACAACAATCCCATCACCACTTTCTTTTTTAACACCTCCCCCAAATCCACCACAGATGCCACCTCCACCACCAGTGATTCCCCCTACACTACCACCAATATCAAATCCAACCAAAAACCGCCAAATCCAACTACGAACCACCAAATCCAACCACTTCATAACACACCACTGCAACAAAGAAAATGAAAACAAATTCCAAAACACAACAACCTTTAAATCACACAACCCCAACCACCAAATTAATTTTGCCACTTCACAACACACTACATGTTATCTAATTTCTTTTTTAGGAAAAAAAATCAAATAGAAAACAAAAAACCCAAACAAACAAACTACTTGGCATCACACAAAAAACTATCCAGCTAAGTATCCAAACTGCAAAGAATTTAATTTCTTCTTTTAAAAAAAAAGGCAAAAAGGGGGTGGTGGCTAGCTCAGCTTGCAGATCGTGGTTGGCCAGCAAGAAATTCCCTCTCTCTAACTATCTAAGGTTTCTATGGCTATACAACAAATAATCAACATAAACACATTCTGGAGCAGTAATTAAATACATTATAATATACAAAAAAAAAGAAAAAGAAAAGAGGCTCATTCGAATTGAAAAGAGTTAGAAATTGAGATAATGTATATTTGCAACTCAACTCTAGCTCATTCATTTAAGTTTTTGAATGATTAGAACAATAAATATCATACCATATGCGTAGAAATAGTTGAACAGAGGTTGAAGTTGATGAATGTAGATTGGTTTTGTCGGGTTCACGGCAAGAAATCGTGTTTGTACATCCGTATCTGGGTGTACAAACCCAAAAGTTTGACAATTTGACGATAATTCGACGGTTTGACAGTTCGATAGTCGAATAGCTGAATATCGTCGAATCATTGAAACATATCGAACCAAAATGTCAATCGTCGAAGGGTCGTCGAAGTAGAAATCGAATTGTCGAACTATTGTCGAATAGTCGTCGAATTAATCGTCCAATTGTCGAATATTGTCGAAGTTAAATTCTACACTTAAATAGTATATTGTCTAACTGTCTAACCATTTAACAGACTTGTTATCTTTACCCCTTTTTTGTTAATTTTTGGGGTTTTTTTGTATTTTCTCTAATTTATAGATACTTTGGATTGTCCAGATGGAGGATATAGGTTTTGCATTATTGTACAGTGGAAAATTTGAGGCAAATGCTAGTGGGGATGTTGTTTACACGTGGAGATGGCTTTCCATTATTGATTTAAAGGGAAATGTTTTACCAAGAGCTTTTGCTATTGATATGTGAAATCCTTGGGCTAGATGGGCTTCGAACAAAGTTGAAATTGAATGCCCAATTTAACCTAACCAATAGTGTAAAGTCGCTCCCCATCCGATGTGAGCATGAATATAGATTTCTCATTGCAGACAATTTAAAACATTTATCATCATACACATCATTGTATGTTGAGGTTAAGTAGTGTGAGAAGCCGTTGTCTAGAACTGAAACATGTATAATCCATGTTGAAACTCCAAACCATCAGACATCTGAGTAGCCTAAACAACCTATTAACAGTAATATGCCATCGTTTGTCATGCATGGTGATCTTGTCCATGATTGCGATGGCACTAGGGATGTTAATATTAAAGCTATAAATGTTGACAGTAATGTTGGGCATGTTGGTAATGTTCGGTACTATGGTAATCTTCTAGGCGATGATTTTGAAGTCACAAAAGATATTCATAGCCTTGAGAGTATCAAAGAAGAATTTGAAAAGTTGTCAGGAGTTAGAGATATTTGTAAGGGTGGATGTGCAGCAAATGAGGGAGACAATGTGGATCAGGTGGCAAATGAGGGAACATATGTTGAGCATGGTGATGACGGAACATATGGTGAGCATGGTGATGGTGTGGACAATGATGATATGAAGTTACAAGTATCACATCCTATTATGACTCCGGTAAGGCCATGGGATATTAGAACATCAACACATTTGGAAGAGGGATAGGATGAGTGGAACAATTTAGTGTTGATCCTATCCTTGAAAGAGTGAATGATATCTTTCGTTCATGCCTCCAATACCACCATCCACGATATCGGTTCCGAATGACACCAATAAAATTGAAGGTGGAAGCTTTGCTTGGACATGTATTTTCAAACAAAATAGAACTTCGGCACAAACAAGGAAACATGACGTTGCAATTGAACTTTGAGTTCAAGGTGACGAGATCTACAAAGGTTCGATTTGAGGTTAGTTGTCAAGAGGACAGTTGTAAATGGCACTTAAGAGCAACAAAGGTTGGAAACACTGATTACTTCCAAGTTAAGGTGTTTAACAATAATCACACTTGTGATGGGGAAGGACTACATCCAGACCATAGACAAGGAAGTGTTGAACTCATCAAAAACATATAAAAGAGAAGTTCGTGAACGCCGCAAGAATATATCGAACAAGGAAAATAACAGAAGATGTTCAAATAGACTTGCACATAGCTATTAGTTACCAAAAGGCTTGGAGGGCAAAAGAAGGTGCTTTAAACCAACTCCATGGGACTGCAGAGGAGTCATTTGGCTTGTTACCTTCATATTCTTACATGGTGGAGACAACAAATTCGGGTACAATTACCACACTTGAAGTTGATGGAGATAATCACTTTAAATACTATTTCATGGCATTGGGAGCGTCAATTTCAGGATTTCAAACTTCTATTCAACTTGTTGTGGCTATCGATGGCACATTTTTTACGGGTAAATGCAAAGGTACAATGTTTTTGGCACAAAGCTTAGATGGTAACAACCAAATATTTTCATTCGCAATCGGCTTTAGGTCCTCAGAAAATGATTAGTTGTAGGGATTCTTCATGTCCAACTTATATGGGATTGTTGGTGATGTTGACAATCTGGTCATCATATCTGATCGACACAAAAGCATTGAAAAGGCCATCTGTAACATATTTCCAGATGCCATGTTTGGGATTTGTATGCATCATCTTGAATGCAACATGAAGAATAAGTTCAAGGACAATACCTAATATCATCCTTTATTAATGCAGCATGGGCATATCAAGAAGCGAAATTCAATGGGCTTTTTGAACAAGTCAGAGGCATCAATGCACGTGCCACTGAATACTTGATTGTAGCAATTGTACATAAATGGGCCCGTAGCCATTTTCGTGGTAATAGATTCAGTATCATGACAACAAATATCGTTGAGTCTATGAATAATAGAATGAAACAATCTAAGAACTTGGGAATCACGTTGATATGTGAATTTTAGGGACAGATTTGTTATCTTATTCCATCTAAATTCTTACTTGCATATGTTTTGTTATTCTACATTGACGGTCTTCGTGTTCACTTCATAGCAAGTGTTGCAATAGCGGTTCCATGAAAGGCGAGACAAGGCTGCCAAGTCGACAACAATGTTGACAAAATGGACTAAGAAGTTGTTTCAGGAACGAAAAAATAAGTCTGACACATTGCGTGTGTCTCCAATCTATAGGCATTCATTCCAAGTGTATTCTGGTAGTAGTCTTGACGTGGTTGATCTAAATGCCCCTACATGTTTGTTGATAGGTGTCTATTTATGTATTACTTTTATATCAATTCGTCCATGTTTCTTTGCTATATTCCGTGGTATTTTTATGTTTTTGTGTGTTTTGATGTTTGTAGGAGTTTTGGAGCAACTTGCACAAAAATGGAGTAAAACCCTTCATTTTCACCTCTGCTAGTCAGTGATCTTCTCGGATTTAATTGTATTGATATACAATGAACCCGACGACATATTATATACCGTTGGAAAGCTCTCGAAGTCTATTTTCTGGAGAAATTTACGGTTTATAAATCCATTCAGTGTACCAAAAGTTGTAATCAAAACAGTGTGAGATGTATAGAAATATAATTCCACAAGCACTGTAGCATGTATAATACGGGGCACTGTAGCAAGTCACTGTAGCAGAGTATTTAAACACATTTTAGGGTTTTATTTTGATAACTTGAAGAGGGGAGAACGTGGTGGAGGCTGCAGCTCTGGAATTCTTTCATCTCTTGGAGTTCTTGAAGGAGAAAGGAAGCTTGGAAAGAGGAAGAACTACAATCCAAAGAGATTTACATCAAATTTGCTAAGTTTTTCCCTTCCCTTTCATTTTCTGGAATGTCTCCATGTTGTATTGTATTTACCACGTTCTTAAACATGTGTAACTGAATCTGAATTGGTTGAGGGTGATTTCAAAGCCCCTGATATGGTTTTTGTAAGTTGATTGTGCAAGAAGTTGTTATCCAATTCTCTAATTGAAGTTGCTTGTATTTTCCCATATCTAATGCTTATGATTGCTTGCTGATTGTATTTGGGTGGCCAACTGAATATAATCTGGCTATTGTCTATTGCTAGACTAGAAATCTTGATCCGTAATTGTCTTGAATTTCTAATCCTTAGTAGCAAAATTGTGATCAGAGATTGCAATTGGAGAATACAACCTAAGTTAAATAATCCGAGCTTGTGTGTTTATTGCTTAGATCAACCTATCTTTCTTATCGTAATGCATCCATTGAATTAAATTTAGAGAGCTTGTTCTAGGTTGTTTAATGGATAGAGATTAAATAAAGAGCCTGTTTTATTTAACAACAAAGTAAGGAAAGATTGGGATAACAGAGCTTGTTGTTATCTACGGTTGATAATTTCAATGGTGTAATTGGATGACAATTCTACGATTAATTCGCAAATCCATATCTTGTGGTAGAGAAGGATCCCTTAACCAGCTTTCTCTCCTTGATTTTTCATTCGAATTAACTTTCTGTTTTGTTATTCTTCGTTTGCATTATTATTTCACTTAGTTAATCAATCAACAAAACCCCCTATTTACTCTGTTTTTGCTTTCGAATAACAAATTTAATTAGAATCAATCCTCGTGGGAACGATATCTTACTCATCACTTTATTACTTGTGTGACTAGTATACTTGCTAGTTTCGAACGCATCAAGTTTTTGACGCCGTTGCCGGGGACTGATTTTCTAATCAATTTTTTATTTTGTTTTCATTGTTGATTCATATTTTCTTTGTTTTTCTTTTCTGATTGTTTGTGTTTAGACACATGGCAGTAAACTTCTATCAATTCGGTAGCGGATTTGAGCCACAAGTACCATGGAGAGTAAATGAGGTAAGCACTCCGAACATTGAACAACAACTTTCTGAGCTAACCTCTCTTGTGGAAAACATGGCTATAAGAGATATGCAAAAATCTTATGAATGTGGGATATATTCTACGATGGAGCATCCAATCGACATGTATCCAACTTTACAAGAAGAATATATGGAACAAGCCAATGCCATGGGTGAATTTCCAGGACAAACGAGGCAATGGTATGATCCTTTCTCTAGCACTTACAATGCTGGATGGGAAGATCAACATAATTTTAGTTACTGGAATCATCAACCAATCACTCCAAATGTGATACCAAATCGGCCACAAAGTTTCAATCAACCTATAGTGCAGCAACCATTTCAAATGCACCCACCACCAATGCCACATCCAGCACCGCAACCAGCTTCGCAAAACTCAGGTATGTCTCTCGAAGATATTGTTAATGCACTTGCCACTAACACAATGCAATTCCAGCAGGAAACTGTGGCAAGTATCCAAAACCTGGCAAATCAAATGGGACAATTGGCTACTAGCATGAGCAAATTCGAGGGCCAATGCTCAGAAAAATTATCTTCTCAAACGGTGATCAATCCAAGAGAAAATGCTTGTGTGATAACTTTGCGAAGTGGAGAGCAAATTCGAAATGGAGAGCAAATGGAAACTAGGGCAAGTATCCAAAACCTGACAAAGAAATCACAAATTGATGAAGGAGATGACACCACTTCCACCATGAACAACACATCATCTTCTAAGGTAGATCTTAAAACTCCCATTCCTTCATATGTTACTCCTCCACTTTTTCCTAATAGATTTGCAAAATCGAAGAAGGAGGAACAAGAACAGAAAATCTTGGAAACTTCTCCCAAAATTGAGGTAAATATACCACTTCTGGATGCTATCGAGCAAGTACCTCATTGTATAAAATTTCTCAAGGAGTTATGTACCAACAAGAGAAAGTTGAAGGGAAATAAGAAAGTAAGTGTGGGGGAAAATGTTTCAGCTGTAGTGCAAAGAAAAATTACTCCAAAATGCAAAGATCCAGGTACGTTCATCATTCCATGCACCATTGGTAATACCAAGTTTGAAAGAGCTATATTAGATTTAGGAGCATCTATTAATGTCATACCATATTCTATTTATGCTTCTTTAAATCTTGGACCTTTTGCGAAAACTGGTATTACCATTCAGTTTGCTGATCATTTTAATGCATATACCAAAAGAGTTGTTGAAGATGTGCTTGTGTAAGTGAATCAATTGCTTTTCCCAGTAGACTTTTGTGTTCTTGAAATAGAGGATGAGACATCTCCTAATCCAACACCGATTCATATAGGGAGACCATTCTCGAAAACTGCTAGAACCAAGATTGATGTTCATGATGGCACTCTCACCATAGTGTTTGATGGCAAGGTGATCTGTTTCAATATTTTTGAGGCAATGAGGTACCCTAGTGACTTATATTCTGTTTTTGCAGTTAACGTTACTGATTCTCTACCACAACAATGTTTTGAGTTAACTCACAAGAATGGATTGGATATAGCTATTAATGAGCACATAGGGACAGAAATCTCTAAGCAGTCAGAAATTTTGATACAAGTGTCCAAAGAAATGGAGAAAGTTGTGGCAAGCTTAGATGAGACCATCGCAATAACCACATATAGGTATGATGTTTCGTACATTCAATTTCCTTTATCTAATGAGAACATACTTCCTTCTGTGATGACAGCCCCTGCCTTGGAGCTTAAGCTTCTTCCAGATCATTTGAGGCATGGATTATTGAGTGAGAATATCCTTTGCCAATTATAATAGAAATGGGCCTTGCACGAATACAAGAAGAGAAACTCGTCCAAATACTTACAGACCACAAAACAGCTATTGGGTGGACGATTGCTAACATCCAAGGCCCAGCCATATGCATGCACCAATTCTTGTTGGAAAAGGATCCAAGCCCACTAGAGAAGCACAGCGAAGATTGGACCCTGCCATGATGGAACCAACGTCGGGCTGAGGACGTTAAACCCAGCGCTTATTGGGAGGCAACCCAATGTTTTTGAAAAATAAAAAAAAAAAAGAAGAAAAGAAAAATAAAATGAGGTAATAATGATCGATTTTTGTGTCTCGAGGAGATTCCTTTTATAGGCCATCAAATTGATCAGGTTTTATCTCTCTTTGCCATCTGTCTCATTTGTTTTTATATTTTTTTTTACTTGTTTTTTACTTTTGTTTGTTATTGTGTTGTTATCTTTTTTATATGTCTTTAGTTTCGTTTCTGCTCTTTTCTTTTCCTTTCTTTTGTTCAATTTGATTACTCTATGCTTTGAGCTCATTTGTGCAGCAGCTTGTGGAAACATCTAAACAGAAGCTGAAGCCATTGCCCGAAGGTTTGAAACGTGCACATCTTGGAGAAGAACAGACTCAATCGCATTATCGGTAATATCTCTCCTTTTCTTCTCTTCAATGGATGCCGATATCTTTCTGTCGAACCTTCGTAAATATTTTCCCTCACTTCCTCAAAATGCTGTGTCCAAAAATTATAAAGTACGGATGACTAGACTTTGGGCGTTGATGCTCCTAAATGTGCCTGCTGATATCCGATGGCTTATCGAAGCCAATGTGTGATTGTCCGGTGAGCCGGACATTAATCTCGCAAAATACATGCCTGGTCTAGGAAAGAGCTACTACGCAAAGAGGCAAAGAGCGAAAAGGTTACAAGTATGTTATAAATGTGCTAGATGGAATTGTAACCAGACTTGTCGTTCATTAGGTTTTGCGTCCAGGAATAGAGAAGATAAACTTTCATTTATTAAGAATGGTTTGAGTAATGAGTCGCTGGATCATTTATTAAGAATGGTTTGTAATGAGTCGCTGGACTCTCGAGTCACATTCTTGTGGACTTGTTCAGCGTGAATTGCTTAATCTATGGACACAATTTCGTGATGAATTGCAGTGTTATAGTCTAGGGAATCTGACTAAAAACGACCCTGTTTGCCATTTTATAAGAAAACTGGATGGGAAGCAAATCCCCGACTCATAGAAGGCGTTTCAGCCGTTACTGGACGTAAAACCAGAGGAAGATGTGAGCCACAATCACAACTACTTGTATATTTGAATGTGTGTTGTTGTTGTCGAATTTTATTTCTTTCTTGTTTCGTTTGATCTGATTATCAATGTTGTTTTTGTGTTGTTGTTGTTTGTTGATTTTGTTTGTTTTAATTTCAAGTTTTCTTTTTGACAAACCAGATGACTACCCCATGGCATAAGTACACGTGGGGAGACAAGTGTGGAGGTTTTGTCAACCTCCACCGAAAGTATATCTCCACTTTTCATGCTTCACGTGGGAGACAAGTGTGGGGGTTTTGTCAAACCCCCCGAAAGTATCTCCATTTTCCATGCTTCACGTGGGAGACAAGTGTGTAGGTTTTGTCAAACCTCGCCGAAAGCATATCTCATTTTTTCAAATTTGGGGCGATAAATCTGCATCGAGCAACCCCCACCGAAATTATGTCCCCATGTGTCAAATTTGAGAGTTTTACGTGTGTATATATCCATTCTCATATTTTCAAATGTCATTTTATAACCTGTCTTACACTTGAAAAGCATATTACCTAACGTGCATCATTGTCTTACACAAGTTTAAAGCACTTGTAGAAATGGAGAAAACACCAATTCGGCGATTCCAAAATATATGCGTATTTTGTGGATCGCAATTTGGTAAAGATGGAGAGTTTACAACAGCAGCTCTTGATCTTGGTAGGACATTAGCTGCGAGGGGTATTCATTTGATTTATGGAGGGGGTAGTCTTGGGTTAATGGGGTGTGTGTCGACAGCTGCATCCTTGGGAGGAAGTAAAGTTCTCGGCATTATCCCTAAACCATTAGCTGTGCGAGATATCGTAGGCAACACAATCGGGGAAGAGTTACAGGTCTCTAGCATGCATGAGCGTATTGCACATATGGTCATTAAATCTGATGCATTTATAGCTTTGCCCGGTGGTTATGGTACATTAGAGGAGATATTTCAAATCACCTCTTGGCACAGCTAAACATCCATCGGAAACCCATTGGTTTGTTAAATGTCAATAATTTTTTTGATGGTTTGTTGTCTTTTCTTGATCAAGCAGTAGAAAAAAACTTCATCTCACCGTCGGCGAGGCAAATCTTGGTTACAGCTTCAACTGCAGGGGAGTTAATTGATAAACTCCAAGAATTCGTCTATTCGCCTGATCCAACAATGGCTCGGATAATTGGTTTGGAGAAGGCAATAAAAGGCGTCAACTGGATTTAACATCCATCTGTAATCTCTATTTGCTGGTTTGCTTCGTTTTTGTTTGCTTTCTTTTTAGTGTGTTATTTGAGATTTTTCATGTCGTTTCTTTTGAGTTTTTTCAGGTTATTTCTTTCGTCCCAGGTAATATTTTCTAATCTCGGTTTTTAGAGTGGTGGCTTAAAAAGTTCAAGTTCTCTTGAAACGCATTCTGGATCTCTTCAATCCATAATGGCTGAATAAGGAGGCTAACTTCTAAACTTTTTAGACCCATTCTAACTGACTTGTTTTTGTTTGCTGGCTTGTTGGACTTTGTTATTTTATGAGTAAGTTTGGTTTTATGTAATTTAGAGTTGTTATGTGTTGTCTTTATTAGTTTCGATTCAAAAAGAGAACATTGTGGAAAAACCTGAGAATGGCAGAATATGGGGTTTCTTTACCCTTGAAACGCATTCTCTCGAAATAACTTTGTAGTTTGTTTATTTCATGTTGTTTGAAGTGTCTTGTTTCTTGTTTTGTTCTTCATAATAAAGGTATATAGGCTGGAAACCTTAAGTCTGCGGGCTACTGGTCCTAAGGATTGTTGAAATATACAATCTTGACTCAGGTGTAACAACGCCACGTACCTCTTTTCTTGCATTTTGTGGGTCGATGATAAGATAATGATTGAATTAAGAATAACTCTTGGAAAATGATAAATGATGCATGGATCTGTGTGCTTGAAATGTTTATTGGTTTTCGCTTTGCTTTTGATTCCTTGCGCAACATTGAGCACTGAGCTATTATCACTGAGTTATTTGTTCACTTAGAGAAAGTTTATGTAATTTAAATTTCTTCAGATTTCAATGAATTCTAGAACTTGTTTGATGGTCACTCGAGGCGAAATCCTAGACTGTGCAACATTAGGGAAATGATTTAGGCCATCTTTGGACCGTTTGAGCCTTAATAGCCAACCTTGACTGAAATTGATCCCTAGTTACCCCTTTGAGCCTTTGTAAGCCTTTTTTCTTGTTAACTCACTAAAAGATTTCCTAACTTCAAATGAATTTTTTTTTTCCGAAACAGTTTATCCCTTACCCATGAGCATGTAGATCCTTCACGATTACATTTTGAGCTCTGTTCTGGTTTTGGGAAGTCAGAGGAGGTTGGGATGTGTCATGAGCAATTCAAGTGAGTTCTATTATATTTGTTTCAAAAAAAAAGAAAAAAAACCAATCTGTACTTCTTGTCCCCATACTTACACATTGAGGACAATGTGCTGTTTAAGTGTGAGGGAGGGGAAGTGTAGTAAAAAAAAAAAAAAGAAAAAAAAGAGAAAAAGAAAAAAAAAGAAGAGAAAGAGAAGAAAAAGATATTTATACCTTGAGTGTTCTTAAAAAGAATAAAACAACAAAGTGTGGGGGTGTAGTTTCTTTTGCGTTATAAAAAAAATTAATAAAAAGAGAGTTCGAGTGTTCTGAATAAGTTTGGGGGAGTCATTTGGTGAATAAGAATGAACTTTTTTATGTCATGGGGTTGAGCTCTACATAATCTTGAATGATTTTATGTGTTTGTGGGTGATTTAAGCCTAATTATTATCCTTTATCATACCTTCACCCAAGCCAAACGTTACAAGCTTAATAAAGTCCTACTTGATCCTTGGTGTTGTGCATGTCTACATTAGTGGAGAGTGACTTGAAAAGCAGGCCTATGGAGTTCGTTTATACACACATCTTTCCTATTAAATATGATTCATTTTTATGCATAAACTCATCCGGGTTACAAGTGATCAGGTGAGAATGGCTCTACACACACATACTTGAGGAATTGAAGTGAAGCGAAACTAATCTTTGAGATGAAATTCTTGATCAAGTGCATTATTTTGAAGTTTTCCTTGGGTTATAATTAAGTACAATCTTTGAGGCCTATTTGCAAGATGAAGCATTTGTGTGTTTTAATTTTTTTGTTGATTCTGTTTCGATTTAGTTTTATTTCATATTGTCGTAGTTGCTCGAGGACTGGCAAAGTCTAAGTGTAGGGGAATTTGGTAAGTGTCTATTTATATATCATTTTCATATCAATTCGTCCATGTTTCTTTGCTATATTCCTTGGTATTTTTATGTTTTTGTGTGGTTTTGATGTTTGTAGGAGTTTTGGAGCAACTTTCACAAAAATGGAGTAAAACCCTTATTTTCACCTCTGCTAGTCAACCATCTTCTCGGATTTAATTGTATTGATATACAATGAACCCGAGGACATATTATATACTGTTGGAAAGCTCTCGAAGTCTATTTTCTGGAGAAATTTACGGTTTATACATCCATTCAGTGTACCAAAAGTTCTAATCAAAACAGTGTGAGATGTATAGAAATATAATTCCACAAGTCACTGTAGCATGTATAATACGGGGCACTGTAGCAATTCACTGTAGCAGAGTATTTAAACACATTTTAGGGTTTTATTTTCATAACTTGAAGAGGGTAGAACGTGGTAGAGGCTGAAGCTCTGGAATTCTTTCATCTCTTGGAGTTCTTGAAGGAGAAAGGAAGCTTGGAAAGAGGAAGAACTACAATCCAAAGAGAATTACATCAATTTGCTAAGTTTTTTCCTTCCCTTTCATTTTCTGGAATGTCTCCATGTTGTATTGTATTTACCACGTTCTTAAACATGTGTAACTGAATCTGAATTGTTTGAGGGTGATTTCAAAGCCCCTGATATGGTTTTTGTAAGTTGATTGTGCAAGAAGTTGTTATCCAATTCTCTAATTAAAGTTGCTTGTATTTTGCTATATCTAATGCTTATGATTGCTTGCTGGATTGTATTTCGAATGGCCAACTGAATATAATTTGGTTGTTGTCTATTGCTAGACTAGAAATCTTGATCCGTAATTGTCTTGAATTTCTAATCCTTAGTATCAAAATTTTGATCAGAGATTGCAATTGGAGAATACAACCTAAGTTAAATAATCCGAGCTTGTGTGTTTATTGCTTAGATCAACCTATCTTTCTTATCGTAATGCATCCATTGAATTAAATTTAGAGAGCTTGTTCTAGGTTGTTGAATGGATAGAGATTAAATAAAGAGCCTGTTTTGTTTAACAACAAAGTAAGGAAAGATTGGGATAACAGAGCTTGTTGTTATCTACGGTTGATAATTTCAATGGTGTAATTGGATGACAATTCTACAATTAATTCGCAAATCCATATCTTGTGGTAGAAAAGAATCCCTTAACCAGCTTTCTCTCATTGATTTTTCATTCGAATTAACTTTCTGTTTTGTTATTCTTTGTTTGCATTATTATTTTACTTAGTTAATCAATCAACAAAACCCCCCATTTGTTCTGTTGTGGCTGTAAAATAACAAATTCAATTAGAATCAATCCTCGTGGGAACGATATCTTGCTTATCACTTTATTACTTGTGCGACTAGTATACTTGCTAGTTTCGAACGCATCAATTTCTATCTTAGTTGGTTGTGCCTTTATTACCTAATGAGTTTACTTATGAGTCATAGTTAATAAAAATGAGTTGTCAATGTAGTAGTTGAGCTGTAATTGTTGAAATCATTTAATTATTGTCTTTTACCTATGCTTGGAGGGTTGTTCCAAGTTATTTAAGTTCCAAAGTTGTGTATTCAAGGGAGTGAAGTTTTGAATTCGAATTTGAGTGAAATTTCAGTGTTTATATTGATTTCTTCTTAACTCTATATTTCTTGGTGGATTCCATAAAGTGGTGAGTTAGTTTAAGCCCTGTATCCTTGGTTTACATCCTTGGGTGGTGAATTATCTGTATCCCATTGGTGTTTACTTTGGTGGTGAGCTTGTTATCCCTTCCAAAGAGTGTTTGTTAGGTTCCATTTTATTTATTCCAGCCATTGGTTGAGTTGATAATCAACTTGAAGATCCTATCCTCATCTATTATAATCCAGTAGCCCGGTATCAGATTGGTATCAGAGCCATATCTCGAAGATCCGGTATCAGTATATAGCATATTATCCGGCTAATTGTACATCGATACAATCAATTCCGAGAAATTGATTGATTAGCAGAGGTGAAAATGAAGGGTTTTACTCCATTTTTGTGTAAGTTGCTCCAAAACTCCTACAAACATCTAAACCACACAAAACCACAAAAATACCAAAGAATATAGCAAAGAAACATGGACAAATTGATATGAAAGTAATACATAAATAGACACCTATCACAAACTATGCAATAGAAACACATTCTACTGCATTTCTATGCTAATCGAGGTGTTATTATGATAACTAGAGTTATGCACGTGTCATTTGTTATGCTAAATATGTTTTTAGCCTGTGCGCTGTTATACGATTTAATATGTTTTTATTTTTTTAGCACATTTTACTAGTTTTAAATCAAAACCATGTAATTATAACACCTTCTACATCAGTTTTACCCCAATTGAGGTGTTTTAATGGTAACCAAAGTGGTATACATGTCATTTGTGGTACTAAATTGCCTACATGCTTTTACGTGATTTAACGCATATTTGTGCATTTTAGCACATTTTATGAGTTGTAAACCAAGCTATGTAATAATAAAAACACTTTCTACATTTGTTTCTATGCTAATCAATGAGTTTTTATGATAGTGAGAGTGGTGCACGTTCTATTTGTGGTGCTAAACAGCCCACACGCCCTTACATGATGTAACACGTTTTTATGCATTTTAGCGTATTTTGCAAGTTTCAAACCAAACTATGCTATAAAAACACATTCTATGTGAGTTTCTATGCCAATCATAGTGTTTTTATAATAGCCGGAGTGGTGCACGTATCATATATGTTGTTAAACAGTCCGTGCACCGTTACGTGATTTAACATGTTTTTATGCGTTTTAGCGCATTTTGCCAGTTTTAAACCAAATTATGTAGTAAAAACATTTTCTACGTGCATTTCTATGCTAATCAAGGGGCTTTGATTATGACATGATACACATATTATTTGTGGCGCTAAAAGAAGCCAGTGCACCGTGACACGATTTAACGTGTTTTTAATTATTTTGGCCCATTTTGCTAGTTTTAAACCAAGCTATGCAACAACAACACCTTTTACATGCATAGAAATGCTAATCCAGATGTTTTTGCAATAACTGAAGTGGTGCATTTATCGTTTGTGGTGCTAAACAGCTCGTGCACCATTACACAATTTAATGCGTTTTTATGCATTTTAGTGCATTTTGCTTGTTTCAAACCAAACAATTGATGCGTTCGAAACTAGCAAGTATACTAGTCCCACAAGTAATAAAGTGATAAGTAAGATATCGTTCCTACGGGGATTGATTCTAATCGAATTTGTTATTTTACAGCCACAACAGAACAAATAGGGGGTTTTGTTGATTGATTAACTAAGTGAAATAATAATGCAAATGAAGAATAACACAACAGAAAGTTAATTCGAATGAAAAATCAATGAGAGAAAGCTGGTTAAGGGATCCTTCTCTACCACAAGATATGGATTTGTGAATTAATCATAAAATTATCATCCAATTACACCATTGAAATTATCAACCGTAGATAACAATAAGCTCTGTTATCCCAATCTTTCCTTACTTGTTGTTAAATAAAACAGGCTCTTTATTTAATCTCTATCCATTAAACAACCTAGAACAAGCTCTCTAAATTTAATCAATGGATGCATTATAATAAGAAAGATAGGTTGATCTAAGCAATAAACACACAAGCTCGGATTATTTAACTTAGGTTGTATTCTCCAATTGCAATCTCTGATCACAATTTTGCTACTAATGATTAGAAATCAAGACAATTACGGATCAAGATTTCTAGTCTAGCAATAGACAATATCCAGATTATATTCAGTTGGCCACCCAAATACAATCCAGCAAGTAATCATAAGCATTAAACATGGGAAAATACAAGCAACTTCAATTAGAGAATTGGATAACAATTCCTTGCACAATCAATTCACAAAAACCATATCAAGGGCTTTGAATCACCCTCAACCAATTCAGATTTAGTTACACATATTCAGATAGAATACAAATACAATACAATATGGAGACATTCCAGAAAATGAAAGGGAAAGGGAAAACTTAGCAAATTTGATGAAATCTCTTAGGATTTGTAGTTCTTCCTCTTTCCAAACCTTCAATCTCCTTCAAGAACTCCAAGAGATGAGAGAAATCCAAAGATGCAGCCTCTAACACGTTCTCCCCCTCTTCAAGTTATGAAAATAAAACCCTAAAATGTGTTTAAATACTCTGCTACAGTAACCTGCTACAGTGTCCCGTATATACATGCTACAGTGATTTGTGGAATTACATTTCTATACTTCTCACACTGTTTTGATTACAACTTTTGGTACACTGAATGGATTTATAAACCGTAAATTTCTCCAGAAAATAGACTTCGAGAGCTTTCCTGATACCGGATCTTCGAGATAAGGCTCTGATACCAAATCTGATATCGGGCTGCTGGATTATAATAGATGAGGATAGGATCTTCAAGTTGAGTATCAACTCAACCAATGGCTGGAACAAGTAGAATGGAACCTAACAAACACTCTTTGAAAGGATAACAAGCTCACCACCAGGGTAAACACCAATGGGATACAGAAAATTCACCACCCAAGGATGTAAACCAAGGATACAGGGCTCAAACTAACTCACCACTCTATGGAATCCACCAAGAGATACAAAGTTAAGGAGAAATCAGTATAAACACTGAAATTTCACTCAAATTCGAATTCAAAACTTCACTCCCTTGAATACACAACTTTAGAACTTAAATAACTTAGAACAACCCTCCAAGCGTAGGTAAAAGACAATAATTAAATGATTTCAACAATTACAGCTCAACTACTACATTGACAACTGATTTATTAACTAAGACTCATAAGTAAACTCATTAGGTAATAAAGCATAACTAACTAAGCTAGAAATTCAAATTCCAACCAATTAAGCAATCAAATTCAAATTCTAGAGTAGACTTTAATGCACCATTAACTATGAACCAGCTGTGAAGAGATAGTCATAGATTCCTGCATACAACTCCAAATGACACATTGACAAATGTGTTAGAAAGCTGACTTCAAGATCTTTTACAGCCATAAATGTTGACATTTAATTCTCTGCACAGCAATATTAGTTCTTTTACGAAATTACCCCTCATTCTGGTTCATGTGCACTCTTGACCATTGTAATAATTTGTACCCCTTGATGATCTATCATGAATCCCATGGATTGTAACACTCCTGTGTCAAGCTCCCCTGGTTGAGAAAGACTCGACCTCGAGTCTTGGTTGTTATTTTCATCAAGATAAGGACTAAGGTCAGAGACATTGAATGTGTTGGAAACACCGTAATGCTCAGGTAGATCAACTTTGTAAGCATTCTCTCCGATGCGTTGTAAGACTTTGAATGGTCCATCAGCTCTAGGCTTCAACTTGGCATATTTGCCTGGAGGGAACCTTTCCTTTCTAAGGTGTATCCACACTAGATCTCCTTCTTTGAACTCAGCATACTTCCGATGATTGTTTGCTGCAGCTTTATACTTCTCATTTTGCTTCAAAATCTTCTCTCGAACTTGTTCATGTAGTTTCTTGATGTTCTTATCTCTCTCCTCTGCATCACTGCTAAATTGAGTTTTGGAAGGAATAGGAGCTAAATTGGGTTTTAGGTTTAGGAGGCTTGGAAGGGAGAAAATTTTCTCTCAACTAGGGTCGCCGGAGTTACTGTTCACTTCACTCGTTTGGCGAATCAGCCTTTGAGATTTACATATGTTGTAGATCAGAATATCCTGAGGAAACTTTCCTTCTTGACCATCTTCAGATTCCGACCGGAAGGCGATCAAAACCGTCGAAAACAGTGTTCGAATTTACTATTCATCCGCTGCCAACCGGCGAGTGAAACGACACCTCCATCACCATCGTGTTGGCCTTGGCTCGATCTACAACTTTCCCTTCTTCACCATCACCGGTTTCAACTCGTAACACCTCCGTCCACGGCCACAAAGTTTTGGGAATATCACTATTCACTATCGCCGCTCACCGGAAACCGGCGAGTGGGATATCACCTCTGCTGCCATCTTGTAGATCCAGCAACGATCTACATCTTTTTCTTCTTCACTATCGCCTGTTTCAGCCGTTAACATCCTCATCCATAGCAAAAAGCATTCGGAATATACTATTCACCGCCATCACTTTCCGGCAAACGGCGAGTGGCATCTCACCTCCACCACCATCTTGTAGATCGAGCAATGCTGACCAATTTTTCCTTCTTGGGCGTCACCCGTTTCTAACCGCAAGTCCCTCAAATCACCATCTCTTCATTCGGGTGACACTATTCATCTTCGGTTTCACTGTTCATCCGGCCGATATCACTGTTCATCAACCCTGACCAGATTGTTCCCCGGGCTATTTCACACAATTTTGCCTTTTGGTCGAGCTGCAGATTCCTTGTGGATTATCGTTTATAAAGAGATGTCTACGACTTTGGAAGCCGAGTCGCTTCGGTGACTGGTTTGCCTTCGTTCTCCCATCTCTTTTTTTATGATTTTGCATTGTATTTTATTTGTATTCACTGGATGGACTCACCCAAGGTAACTGCTGGCTCTTGGGCTGACAAAATTAAAATCACCGATTCAAATACTCGATGTAAACTGCTTCCCGTTTCTCCTAATAAACCGGGTACAATCCTTGAGATTCCAGATGAGATTGTCGATGAGAATGTGGCCGAATGGCGTAGATGTCTTGTCGGATTCTTTCCCGGATATGTGATGCCTTATCATGCTGCACGTTCGATAGCCATGCATGCATGGAAATCTAGCGGCCTAGAGGACGTCCGTTCTACAGACACGGGCTTTCTCCTCTTTCGTTTTCGAACTGAGGATGAGGTTCATGCTATCATTGCTCGCGGTCCTTGGATGTTTGGAGCTAAAAACATGTTTTTACAGCCTTGGCATCCACATTTGAATTTTAATGCAGATCAATTACTGCCACAATTGGGAGTGCCATCGCGATTAGCAAAATGAGAGTTGCGAACGTGTGCCTCTTTAAGCTGTTTCTCCACTCTAAGAGCAAGCCTACACACATCATTGTAGGACCAGTAGGGTTGCAATTGGACCACATTGCAGATTTCTGATCTCAATCCCCCAAGAAAACGTGCGATGGTTTGTTCTTCCGGTTCGGTCAGATCGCATTTCATCATCAAATTATCAAATTCTGCCACATACTCTTCCACACATAACTCTTTTTGCCTGAAATTGTGAAACTTAAGGAAAACATCTTGCGTGTAATTTTCAGGCAGGAATTTCCTCTTAAGCTCTCTTTTCATTTTCTCCCATGTCAAAATTCGACCTCTGCCCTCTCTTTCTCTTTGTTTCTTCAAATTATCCCACCATAAAGAAGCATACTTCTTAGCTTGATTGCAGCAAGCTTGACTTTACGAATTTCAGGCACATTTTTGTATTCAAAAATACGCTCAACCGTATTAAGCCAATCAATGAACTCATCAGGATGCAGTCTTCCTTCAAATTCTGGAATGTCAACCTTCACATCAAAATCTTGGAAGAAATGATTTCGTAATTCATGAGGAGGAGGTGGAGTGCTATCACTAGATGC
>SNVD02009643.1:0-39209 GCA_013180625.2 Boswellia sacra
TTACTAATAGAATTCTCGAAGAAACCTATGTTGCCTACTAGTGACAGAATGCTCATAGAAAGGTAGAATTATTGTTCTAACCCCAAGATGAAACTTGTTACCGGAGAAAATTCTTAAACCTCTTTTCAACGAATAGCCAAGTTTGCAATGACACATCATTGTCAACTCTTCCTACATAACTTGCAATGGATTCATCAACCTCCTAAAATGCTTTTCCATGGAGCATGTATATATTATTGGTAAATTTTTTGCCTTCGTAGTCACAAGCATGCCCTTGGTGACTTTTATAATTACAAAGTTTATATGGAATTCATATTCGAGGTCATTTAGTTGTCCCATGTATAGCAACTTTTTCTTTAAGCCTTTCACATGTAATACCTCATGGATGGTGTGAATTGTTTTTTTCTTTTTTAAGAAGTTAAGTCAATTAGCTAAATGCTAGCAAACTTATTCCTACCTTCTGCTATAGTATTTACCTCACTGTATAAGATTTCACCATCATTCTAGGTACTTGCTACACGATTTTAAGAATCTTGTACGATTCAAGTGCTTTACCTTTTGTATTTCCTTATTCACTTCTCTTAAAGTATCAACAATCCTTCTTTATGTGCCCTTGCTTATCACAATGATAGCATTTAAACACCTTTTTACTTCTAGACTTTGCCATGTTCTTTTGGTGACAACCACTAGAACCGTGTTCCTTTCGACTTCTTGTAGTGGCAGATAAGCCCCTAGCTTGTTGAAAAGTCGATGGTCTGTCTTCCTTATTTTTATGAATCTTTTCATTTATAAGAGCAATAGCTGCAATATCATTAAATATTACTTTAACTTTGTAGCACAAATGAATCAGGTAGAATCTAAAGTAGAAGTTCAATGCATTCTTTCTCCTCTATATTATTATGACACATGGCAAAAAGCTGAGTAAATAGCATCTTCAAAGTATTGATGTGTTTGATCATCGAAGTAGATTTTGCCATACAAAGAGTGTATAGTCATCTTTTCAAGTAGAAATTGTTGTGAAGTGACTTAGCTTGATATAAATTTGTCGAAGTATTCCAAATTTTGTTTGTTGTTTCCATTTCAACGGCACTTGACAAAGCATCATCTGCCAATTCTAGATGTATATTTGCAATTGCATCACCATCCATCTTCTCCAGTCTCCTATATCAATAATACTTTTTGGTCTCTGTCCAACTGCTTCTAACCAATTTTCTTTTCTCAAAATCATATTCATCTTTATCTTCCACAATGCAAATTCACTCATGTTGAACTTTTCTATTTCAAATTTTGTTGCAATTTGTCCCACTCTTATAGTGAATGTTACCCTAAAACAGTATAAAGTGTGTCGATGTAATTGAATACACCTTGAAATTTCCCAAGAAAGACTAGAAGGCTCATAAATGATCCCATTTAAAATCGGGACTCCTTAGACTTACAGTCCTTTCGACCAAACTTTTCTAGGCATGTGTATAATCAAGTAACCACTCAATGTCCTACACCAGGCTCTATAGCATTATTATACATCCATTGAAACATAAACTTTAAAAAGAAATAATAAAAAATAAACCAATAAGCACAAGTACTTATGTGGTAAAACCCCTTTTTTTTACGGAAACCTCCATGGAGTAAAAAAATAATTTTATTAGACGACAAAAAATCTTCATACAAAGTGACAAAGCCAAGATATTAACTTACGAGGGCAAATAAAAAAATTAGTAAAATCAGAATGCCAATAAAATAAATAATAAAATTAAAAATAAACTTTCAATAGTAACTACTATATATTCATTCTAAGATCAATATAATGTCCAAAAATTTATTGAGTTTTGACATATTTATGCACTTAGTCTAGTATTGAGAAAAAAAAAAAACAATTCAGTACTTTATTTAGCATAAATTACAATAATCAATAATACATTTTTTTTCTCAACATTATATTCTATAGAACGAAATCAGCTACAAAATATAATGAATCATAAGAGTAAAATTTGTATAATACCAACTTGATGTTTTGTTTGCCTTCAAAATTTGTGCAGACTATCAAATTTTTATTAAAAATATATCGTGGAATATTGATTGAACTTATGCTCCATTAGTTAATCGTAATTACCCATGTACATTCAAATAGCTTTAAAATAAGAGTCCTTAACCTACAATATAACTATATTCAGATAGCTTTAAAAGATAAGTATTTGACTTGTTTAATTGGGAATCAAAGTGCCAGTTTTGTTGGCTTTAGAATTTGGCTTGTAAAAGATTTGTGGGCTCCATAAATTTGTTAATGGAGCATAAAACAATTTATTGCTGGCAGTAAATTTAATTACATACCATGTACCCTAAGGTTGCAGAATGCAATGCTAAACATCAACACAAGACAATGTAAGGGAACGGTGATCGTTGTACTATTACTCATCAATAAAACATACAAAGTTCCCACATTGTCAACCATGGAGTCACACTATATACGTGTTTATCTAAAAAGAATCAAAATATTGATTAACACAAAAACAATGGAAATATTGCAGTAGTCCGACGGTTACCAAGGGAACTCCGTAGTCTCATTGCCAAAAATCCCCCAATGTCATATAATCTATCGATCACCTAAGAAATACAATAGACTAGAGAGTATAACTCAATAGCAGCTAGATTTAAGCAATAGTAATGTGCTAGGTAGAGAAATTATGATAGGCCATGATATATAACTCATTTCTTGATTTACAAGTATTCATTTTCTTTATTCTTAAGCTAAAGAGCAAAGTACACAAATGAGAGTCACGCTCATGCGCAAGGGAATTGGCGCAACCGCGCCAAGTCCTAGCCTGAAACACCATTTCAACTTAAAGGTTGGTGCTCCTATGCTACTCGAGTTGCGCTCTGGCGCTAACTCTCTACCTCAACTTGGAATACCACACAGAGCTTGTGCTCTTGTGCACCCCTCATGGCGCTCTGGCTCAAGTTATCTGCCTACTCAACACACTTAAGTCATTCATTCAACTTATATCTTATACAAATCTTGTTATACACATCTCAAACACCTTTAGGGCACAAATTTTTAAGGACACAATACTTCCACTTATGGTAGGACTTTCATGTAACTCAATTCATGATATGTCATCCGTTATGTATCACCGTCAATGACATGCATTTTTCAATACCCATTTTATGAAATATATCACCCGTTACATATCACCATCAATGGTATATTCAGTGGTCATTAGTCATCCGTTACGTATCGTCGTTGGTGACATGTTTTTTCATTAATCAATTTCAGGACATATGTCATCCATCACGTATCGCCATCGACGAAATATTTCATTGACCACTACTCACTTGTTATGTATCACTATTGGTGACTTAAAATACACATATGGGTTTACACACCACATAACACATGTTTGCCTACCACATTGAGGGCATTGGGTGTCCTAGTACATTAGGCATGAATTATACTTTTACATACACAAAATTTCATTATCACACATTACTCATGCCTTTCCACACCAAAAATTCACATACACATCACCACATTCAATTTTTTCTTTGTCTTGCAATCATAGAAGTTAAGCAAAAATGTGGTCACGTACACACATAAGTGTGCAAAACCAACACATCTCATCATTCAACTAGGAATCCTAGTCATGCCATTACATATCAAGGTCCATGTACTCATGTTCATATTCTAGTTTCCATCCACAACACATTCATGGCATTTCCAATCAATATATTCACATACATGCATAAACACAATAACCAAACACATCTCATAATTCGATATCTATTGTGTCCTCAAAAAAAGGGGTCTAGCTTACTTACCTGATTACTTCACCTCTTGACCTTCATTTCCACCTAGAAATCATCAAATTTCGTAGGGATTAGCAAACACTTCAACCAGCAAATGACTTCATTTACGATTCAATACTATACACATAGTTGGTTGGATAATTGTAGGATGCTTACTCCAATCCTTACCAAATTTCATGGAGATCAAATAAACACATATATAATATCTCATGAAATTTATCGGACCAAAATAAGGCATTTGCCCCTTGAAATTCCTTAGTTTTGGTTCATACAGAAGTCTTGTCTACAGACCTCTCAACTGAGTAGTACTATTTTGAAGAATTTTATAAAATTCAACAATGATCATATCTTTACAAAATTTTTGAGTTTAGTAAAAGACACATATACAAATCATTCCAACAAAAATCACAGCTTTTTAATGAGGTTAGTTTGGTTAAGTACAAGTTAATTTGCTTACTCTGTTCTTAGAGTTGGAAATCTCTGTTTTTCAAACTCCATTTTGAAAAATCATAACAATTCATAAAAAGCTTTAAAAACCATGAAATTTTCTAGTTTAAAAGGAAACATATTCAAGATCTTACACACCAAAAATTGGGGTTTTTACGAAGAATAAGTTCATCAAATAAATTTTGTTCCTCGTGCTCTATTTCAAAATAGGGGAAGTTCAATTTCGTTTTAGCATATTCAAAAATTCACCATAAATCTCACACTTTGAATTTTTTGGTGATTCAAAATTTTATAAAATTCTTGATATGTGTAATTTATCACGTAAAATTTTCAGAGCCAGAAAATAACCCTAGAATTTTTAAGAATTTTTGGACTATCCACTGCACAGTAAATAATTGTGTAGAGTTCTAAATTTAATCATCATCTATGGCAATCCTACATCATCCAACCCATTAGAATCATGCATAACCTACTTCAATTCATGATTTCTAGCATGTTTCATGATATGCATGACATGGAAAAAACATAAACCCTTTTTCCAACACAATATTACACAACAATACTACACAACTATAAGCTAGAAATTAGAGAAGGACATGGATTCTACCTTGTCTCCTTCTAGCTCCCACAATTTCCTTCAATTCTTGCAAGGTAAGGAGGGTAAAAGAGAGAGGGTGGGAGCTTTTGAAAGTGAGGGAGGAAATGAAGATCTCTAGAAATGTCTAACCCCTCTTCTTTATTTAATGCCAAGTGCCAAATTTTAAATTAGCCCTCAAAATCTTTAAGTCTGTGTCATTCATACTCCATAACATTTTATTAATTGTCATAATAGTTATACACATACATATAAGCAATCATTCACATCATTATTAGTATAGTAAGAGTAAGTTCACTCACTAGTGGGGTGTTACATTTAATGACTGGAAGACATAAGTGGAATGTAAAATTTGGTAAATTGAAGTCTTGTAAAGTGACTTTAAATAGGAAATGATAAAATCAGGGAGGGGCATTTGGTTAAAATTAGACATAGTTAATGGAAAATTGTCAAATTTAAGCTGGGGTTGGTGCCCCTCCTCGGCCTGCCTTGGCTTCGTCACAGTTCATATAATATCTAATTACTGGGAATCTAAAACTCTTTTTTTCTCTAATTGAGGAGGTACTATCTCTAATTACTAGGCGAAAACAATGAGAGAATTAAACTTGAATAACTTTTGGATGATTATAAGTATTGAAGAATTAGAAATCTCTTACGTAGTGCTTCAAGTCCCTTGCTATTGCTCTCTAAGCAATGTGAGAGTACACAATGCGTATATATATAGATGTCTCAAGTCTCTTCTAGTTAGAGTCCTTTTCTTATTTGAAATAGAGTTTTCTTATAAAAGGGATGATTCCTTTACATTATGAAAGTTATCTTCACAATTTGACATATGATGCATTATTTTGATTTTAGGAGCTCAGTTTAAGGATAAATTGTTACATATCCACATCAGATCATCAAAGAGGCCGTCAACAGAGTTTGTGGAGAAAATACTTGAGATATGTCCGTCACTATTGCTACAATATAATGACAAAGGAGATATTCCACTTCATGTTGCAGCCAAGTGTGGGTATTCTAATATAGCGGCAACTCTTCTCAAATATGCAAGATCTCAAGAGCCGGAGAGGGGGCTAAGAGTTGATTGGAGGATTCTCAAGATCAAGAATAAGGAGAGTAACACAGCATTGCATGAGGCAGTGCTACATGACCAAACCAATGTGGTGGAAATTTTAACCAAAGAAGCAGACCCTCATTTTTCATATTATCCAAATAACTCTGGGGAAACTCCACTTTATCTTGCTGCCGCAAGAGGGGATGTCCAGGTGGTGCGTGCAATATTGCAAAGCTGCAATTTAGCAGCCTATGAAGGCCCCAGTGGAATGACAGCTTTGCATGCAGCAGTCCTGAGCTGTACTCCTCCAGGTAATCAATTATTGTTTAAGTTGAAAATATGGACTATTAATTGTTTAGGTTGGAATGACAAGCACCCCGATTTGTCATTTGCAAGCTGGCATGGAATTTTAATTTTAATTCAAACATGATAATCTTACTATTACTCTATTAATTGTTAAATCAACTCCAAAGTTGCACTCAATTTTTACTGTACTTCAAAAAAAAAAGAAAAAAAAAAAAAGAAAGAGAAGAACAGTTAAGTCTAGTGACTTCATAAAAAAACTTCCTTGACTTTTAAGAAGTCAATTTATTTATTTAATCAAATTACTTTTAGAGAAAGAAGTGATTCACTTTTGATACTTTCAATCCATATTATTTTTAAAGCTTCAAAAGAAACCCTAATCTATATTAAAAAAAAAAAAAAAAAAAACTAGTCACAAAACTAACATACAAGCTTGGTCATTGTTTAAAAAGTCAATGTTGCCCCTCTAAACTTACGTCAGAATATTTTTAATGAGATTAATCAAGCCATCGTAATTTAGATTAAAGTATTGGAGCAACATATAATGAGATAAAAAAATTGTTGGTTTTGTAGAGCTTAAACCAAACACGTACTTTAAAATTAAGAGACAGGGTTTGAATTTTACAGGTTAAGATTAAAATACAATATTAAAAAATCATTTACATTATTTGTTTCACAGTAAAGGGTCAAATTATTGTATTTTAAAGTCTTTAACTTACAACTTTGCGGCTAATGTAACACCTTTCTAGTGCAAGTTAGGTTGTTTTGTATAATCTATTGTGAGGAAGAAGTTAAAGGTAGGTTTTTTTTTTAATTTTTATTTAAATGTTAACATAATAATTTTTCAACTATTGAATTATACAGAATGAAAATACTAATTAAACGATTTCAGTGTTAATCAAAACACACCGATGCATATTATTAATTATATTTATCTGATAAACACTAAAAAAATAGCATGAATATGATATATTCTCATATAATATATTTTTAATCATAGAATGAATGCACATAATAGTGCTTCTTAATTTTGAGAATTATAAATTTTTAATAACAAATTATTTGTTATAATCTACCTTATATTAGTGATTAATATTTAATTTCAGATTTAATTAATAGAACCACCGAAAAGAAAATTTCTGAAAAATTATGTCTAAGACTGTTCAAAATGCAAAAGCATGGATCTTAATCAGAATTAACTAGTAAAGCACATCATGTTACTTTTTAAAATATTGTTGAATTATATTTAAAAAGATATGGGTAAAATAGGATTCCGAAGATAACCATTTTCAAGAGAAATAACAAATAGGTCATGACTACAAATCTCAAATCCTAAAACCTATATCATTTATACTGGAAAATAGGTATAAAAATAAAAATTTATTGCTTAGAAAGCAGAGATATAGATAGATAGAGATATACATAAAGTGAAATAAGGAGAAGAAAAAATAAATAATTGAAGAGTGATACTAGACATACAAAAAACTCGTACAACAAATTTTGTACAACCTAATCTAATTGAATGTTGTTGATGGGAAAAAAATAATAATACATGAGAAAAATTATAAGAAATAAAATAAAAACTATCCATCTGATGAGATCATGTCAGATTAGGTTAAAAAAATTGGTTGTGTAATTGGTTATATGAATAATTCATAACAACAAGGAGAGAAATTTAAATTAATAAATTGAGAAGCACAAAAACTTGGTGACCAATTATGACCCATATTATAGGAGCAAAATTTGAAGAAAAAAGGGAAAAAAATTATTTAAAAGAAATGAAAATGAACTTTTAGTCCACACAGTTGAATGACTAAAGATTATAAATTCCAAAATAACATGATGTTAAATTGTTGTAGTCCAAAATTGAGGAATGCACATTGAACCTATTTGCATTAAAAAAAAAATTCTCTACATCATTTTAGTAAGTATATATAAAAATTATAACTTTGTTTTTTCTTTATAATTTTATGAAGGAAATTAATTAACCAAAGAATTCAATAAATCATTCCCGGTAGAATGTGCTTTAGTTAATGCATCATATTTATTGGGAATACCTTTTTCTTAATCGTATTCTTCTTTCTATTAAGTTTCAAGCTATTGAATTTATTTTAACCGAAGAGAATGTTTTGGAAATTATGAAAATAAGTTGTGCAAAAATATGGTTAAAAAATTTTCATTACAGAGAAAATGGGTTTTGAGAATAAAATTTTGGGTGTAAATAGAGTCACTCTAAAATAACCCTAGAAACTCCAAATAACAAATCTTATTACGAGATAAAATTTAACTAAAGAATAACACTACTCATGGTGTAGGAATATTAGTTAAATTGATGGTCTAGATTATTTCCTATTAAGTTTAAGATTTACTTTTTCTATTTTCTTAATTTTATTGATTTCAGAGGAATTTAGGATTTATTTTACCTTAGTAATTTATTTGTTTTAGGAAGAGTATTTTATAATTTTAAATGACGACTATCCTTCTCCGTTAACAACTAATCTACTATAAATTGACTCAATATAAAACTAAAATTTCAGTTTGTTTATCCACTAAGGTGTGGATTTGACAAGCCTCTCCTTTTATCATTCTCATGGATTTGGGAACCTAAGCTAGACGTCCTTCAGCAAAACATTATTCTTTTTGTCAAGTGACTACTGAGCCTACCTTAGGGTCAGACACTTTCAATATTTATCATGTCTTTTGCAACCTCCCTATGTCAACTCATTCCAAAATTCGATACCAAATTTAACTTGTATCACAAATGATGTGGACTTCATGCATGATTGCCGAGTGATAATACAATCAATTATATTGTACTCATAAATTAGTGCACATTATTTGGGATGCATGATTATGATGGCTTTGGGATGAGTATCATTGCTCTTTAACTAAAATAAGAAACAATTAATGAAACTTTAATAAATAAATCTCTAAAATAAAATATTTCTTAAAGTAAAAATTGTAAATATTATTGATTTCATAATATAACGGCTAAAAGCCAAGCAAAATCTTTCCCAACCATCTGTCCAATTCAAATAGCATAATCGAATGAGTTATCAGCTAACAATATTTGAATAATTCACATTGTTAGTTATATAACTATGATTTGATAATATGCGAAGCATGTTTTCAAAGTTTCAACAAGCGAGTAATTTATTTATCACCATTTATTTAGTTTGTTGGGGTTATTAATTAATAGAATAATGAATACAATCCTCTCTAGATTTGATCTTCACTTAGTTTTTGAAAATCTTGTGCGACATTTGATTTAATTATTCATGTTTGATTAAGATTTATTGCATTCCTATTCACTTCAATATATACCTTTTTTATTGACCCTGAATTATATCTTGGATTTAAATTGACTCAGCTGATACAGAGAACAATCGTATTCAATCTTTAATGAGAGAAATATATATCAGAAAAGTGAGTTTGACGAAAGCAACAGATCATTATGGATGGACTCCACTGCATTACGCTGCGTATTATGGTCTCAGTGATGCAGTAGATATATTATTGGAACTCGAAAAAACTGCCGCATACATTGCTGATGAAGTTCACAAGATGATACCTTTACACATATTGCAGCCAGCCAAGGGCATAAAGAAATAATAAAACAAATTATTTTTAAATGTGCTGAATGTTGTGAAATCGTGGATGATAAAGGTTGGAATGTTCTTCACTTTTCAATGCTTAGTTTAAAGAAAAAAGAATTGGTTGATCTCCTAAAAAATCCATTAGTTAGAAGTCTTATAAATAGGGAGAATATGGATGGGAACACTCCGCTTCATATTCGTGCTGCTGCCTATCGAGATTCATTTTCTCACGTAGGGAATCGTCGAGCTATCAACAAACAAAATATTAGCGTGGAACACATATTAAAGTATGGCTCTCATAAACTCGAGGTAATGAACTGCTTCAACTTCATATTATATGAGACCAAAGAGGCTTTTTTTTTTTTTTAATGAAATCTGAAAGCGTCTGGCTTTAACTAGTATGAGTAAGTGTAAATATATATATTTAAATGATATGATTTTTTTTTTATTTCTAACATCTGAAACTAATATTTTTACACATTCTTGTCGATGCTATTTTTACTTGTGTTTTCTGACATATTAAAAATATTTATAAATCAACATTTTGACAAAATTACTATTGAAGTATTTAAATAGTTAAAAATTATAATTTTATTAAAAATTATTAAAAAATAATAAATTATATTATAACTTATATGCATAGAGGGTCATAAAAAATTAGACACGTGTATTTGAGAAAATTAGGGGTGATAGAAACAATTAGATATTTGTATTTAGATAAAAGCTAAAATATTTGGTTTTTCCATTTAGATGAAATTGCCTTAGAATAAAGTCTTTAGTCCAAAAAACAAACACATGAAAAATTTTTCAAGTCTAAGAACAAGTAAAATTCAGACTTTAAATAAAAAAAATCAAATATCCCTTAATATTATACTTATAAACTTTGTATACAAAATAAAGTAGTATTACTTATTTACTGTCACATCGTTCATTAGTATTTATTGCTTCTAACATTTTTATGTTCACTTTACCATTCATTTCATGATATATGAATTTATATACAAATTTTTCTATCTCTTTTATACAGTATCATAGATATAACAAATTCCTTGATTCATGAAACATTGGTCACATTATATAAACAGGATAACCCATCTCAAATTAATATTGCAAACAGAATGCACTTTTGTTTAGCAGTTGAACATTTTGCACGTCAAATAATATCACTGAAGGAGTTCATAAAATTAGTTGATTGAATCCTATACATATCTAATATACATATAAAAATAAAATAAATAAAATTCTTTAGCATTCACCTTTCCTTGCTTCAAACTTTCTTTTTTTTAAAAAAAAAATTCAAATTCAAAATTCTCATTTTTATGTCAACACTTTAGATTTTTAATATTTGACTTAGAAGTTCATTGTATGTCGATTCTATTTTAAGAACTCTACATACTTTATCTTGATGAATAGTGCTTCTGAAAATATCATTGTTTCAAATTTTATATATATATATATATATATATGTATGTATGTACGTATATGTATAAGAAATATTTTATTGTACCTTTTAAATTCTCCAATGTTTTATCTATCTATTTTCACAAATAATGGATATCGAAATCGTATTGCAGGAAGAAATTCAAAAATTGTTTGAAGATGTTGGCAATGGACAATATCCTGAAGGTGTTATCCGTGAAAATAAAGATGAACACTATTCTAAAATTCGAGATGAACGAAGAAAGAAATATTATGATGGGCTCAAGGAAACAAGATCGTCACAATTGTTAGTGGCTACGCTCATAGCAACGGTAACCTTTACAGCAGCTTTCACAATTCCTGGGGGTTACAATAGTGAAAAAGGTTTAGATGAAGGCACTGCAATCTTAAATAAAAATTTAGCTTTTCAAATATTTATCGTAACAGATACCATAGCCATGACACTCTCTCTTTCGGCTGTCTTTGTCCACTTTATCATGTCATTTGAGAAATTCCAGAAATTCCAAAATTTGTTCACTCTTGCCTCATGTTTGACCATGCTTGCAATGGGGGCAGTGGTGGTTGCATTCGTCACAGGCATATATTCAGTGTTGTCACCTTCTTTATGGCTTGCCGTCACTACTTGTTTATTTGGCTTGAGCTTTTTCCTCCTAGTGCTGTGCGCTCTCAATCTTATATATTGGACGGTATTCCCTAAATGGCTATGCCCAATATGGAAATCATTTAAACGTCAAGGAAAGGTGGAAGTAGGTTCTGACAATGTCCTCCCCACTCATTTCAAAAAGGGAAATTAGTTTATTACTGTTCATTTCAGTATCAACAAAGCTCGACTTCTGCGATTACAAACTGCATGCCAGATTGCCAATAAAACGTGATAAATGTTTGATTATAATTGTTGCTGTTCATTGTGGATTGCGGTAATGATTGTACAAACTACTTTAAGTACTTTAAGTAATGGTGATGTGTTTTTATTTAATTTGGAGTTTGTTATGATCAAATGCATGATAATAACTTTGCAGTGGATGGTGTTAATCTGATAATGATAATACGTTTTCATTTTATTTCTTAATTATTTTATTGGAGTATTTGATGGTTTAACGAAGCTCAAGTCCTGGAACAACAAACTGCCAATAAAGTGTTATAACTGTTGGTTTGTTTGTCAAAGTTGCAGTTCATTGTGACCATATGATATATATATATATATATATATATATATATATATATTCAATTTTGTATTGTTGTTATGTACATACAGTGATGATTTTACAAACTGCCTTAATTAGGTAATCATTACGTGTGTCGCGCTGTTTGTATCTGAAATTTTGTTTACAGATTTCGGCTATCTGTCAGGAAGAAATTGGCTGCTGCATGCAAGAACTGCTGGAATGTCATTCCCCCGAAGAACTTTGAGAAAAGCGAACAAGAACATCAGGAAAGACTAATCTCTTTTAAACATGCATGTTTAATGAACATTTCCTGGTATTTGAAGTTCTACGAAAGTTTGGGAAATCTTTAGTTTTCATACTGATTCATATTTTACAATAACAATGAAAATTAATTAAAAATTTTCAATCAGGTCATCCCACTCCTTTCTCAAAAGGTATAAAAGTAGTGATACTTGAGGTTGTTAATGTGATTCTTCCTTGGTGGACTCTCTGGTGCCTGGATAACTTCTTTGTTCGATTTAATTTACTTATTTGACGTCAATTATTTCTCTGCACTTGATTCCTGATTAATTTAATTTACTCGGCTTGATTTGATGGCAACAAACTGAAAGGAAGTTCATATATTACCAGAGATTTTGGTTTGCTGGCTCAGTTATGAGAATAAACAATTATTAATATTTGACTGGTGGTAGTCTACATCATTGATTTCTTAGAAAACCATAAAAAAATTTTAACTGTCAGGTTGGTAATATTTATTTCTGAACTTTCAAAAGTGATGACGAAAGTGATTGTAAATTGTTAGTTGACAAAATTTTTCCGATCGGATTGAATTGACTGTTGTCTGTCAAGAAGATGATTGGAATGTTGTACTTCCCAGAGAACTTTTTGAAAGGTTATTGAACCGAAAATGAGGAGGCCTGAGACTGACTTCTAAATTTACAAATGAAGGGGGCTGGAATTGATCATGAACATCATATCTCTTGTGATTATTCAATAGTTTCTACTACATCTTTTTTGTTATTCTTTTATTAAGCTACAACAGAAATAAGGCAGCATTCTAGCTGATACTTTTGTACTTTCATGATGATTACGAAAAATTTAGCACTCTTAGCTAAGAGATACAACTGAGCTGCTCTGTTTTATCAATGTTCTCTTCCCCGTTTTATGCAAAGTTTCTGTTTATATTCTGCAGTTTTACCCCCTCATTAAATTGATTTACATGAAAGAAACCATGATCCAAGAACTTCCAGCAAGGCTTTTTTTTTTTTTTGGAAAAGTTACTTAGTAATATAAATCCAAAAAAGTTATAATGTATAAAAATCCGAGGGGCATACCCCAAGAATTACAAAAGGACGTAAAGTCCAAACATACAATCCAACAAAAAGAAAGATAGAAAATGAAGGCCACAAGCAGCCTAAAACAAAGTAAAAAAGCCATAAACGGCCTTAAAAACATAGAAGAGAAATGATCACAAACGGTCCAAAACATAAAAATACAAGAGCTTTAACCCTTCTTGTTTTTCTTCTTCTTACCCTTCTTGTTTTTCTTTTTCTTACCCTTCTTTACCAGGGTAGCTGGGGTGTCCGAATAAGTATGGTCAATCCTATCAGATTGATCATCCTCACTAAGCCCATTCAAAGGCTCAAAACGAGTGGGAGAAGACTCAGGAGGTATCCGCCCTGAGAAAATAGATGCCTCACGATTTGTAGAACACTTGATAGTGTCCAAAAGTCTACCCTCGTCAGTCGCAAAAGGAGATGGAGAATCAGAATATGAAACTGACTCTGCACTCGAAACTGTAGTAGCCTTCGGAGGCTCAATTTGCATTGCAGAAATTTCTAGAATAGTAACTATTTTGGTGCAATCAGTGACCTTGGTCACATCCTTTTCTTTTCTCAAATGGGCACTATCAGAGGTGCTAGCCTCATTCTTATCTGGACTTGAAGTCTTTACCGGTTCTGGACAACGATGACCAAACTGGCAACATTTGGGGCAATGTTTTGGAGTCCACTCATATTCAACTTGAATTTCAATGGGCTCTGGAGAGAGTTTGCACCTGAACTCAAAGTTCTTAACTCGAGGGCGTCTTGCATCAATAAGAACACAAACCCTCGCATACTCCAATCTAGATAGATCAGAAGTCGCCTTATCACAAGATTAAGGTTCTCCAACCATGCTGGAGATAATGCTAAGGCCTTTGGCTGTCCACAAAGGAAACGGCAGGCCATACAAACGGATCCAAACTGGTAGTGTCCGGAATGCTGTAAGATTGAAATCCAGATGCGGATGCCATTGCTGCAGGTAAATGAATTTACCTCCAAACATCCAAGGACCGCGAGCAATGATTGCATGTACCTTATCCTCAGTTCTAAAACGGAAGATGAGAAATCCCTTATCCATGGAACGGACGTCCTCAAGACCACTAGATTTCCATGCACGCATCGCCATCGAACTTGCAGCATGGAAGGGCATCACATATCCCAGAAAGAAGCCAACAAGACATCTACGCCATTCCAGCAAGGCTATAGAACTAATGTAACAAGTCTGATACAGACTTTGAATTTCACCAATAAAGCGAGCTGAGAGCGCACATAGACATCAGATCTAAGACGTTAAACATTAATCAGAAAAAAACACCAATCAACCACCACAACCAAAGATCTTCAACAAACTACCAATGAACATTATCTTTCATTTACCGAACTCATTCATAAACACCATTACAACTATAATTTATTCCAGCTACTACCATCGGACCCTATGCATTAATCAACAAAACTTTTGTAAAAAGTAAACAACAATCACCCATAAACCACCAGCTCCATTGCCATCGACAAACCACTAGCAACATCACGATCAACAGAAAGATGGGTTTGACAATTCTTGAGGGTACGGGCTTGAAGATAGAGTTTGGACAATTAGGATTTTTGTTTTAGAAATTAGATATGGGTTGTTCTATTTAGCCCCCACTCTTTAACTTTTCAATCCCCATTTCTAAATTCATCAAATTAAAAATTTTAAATTCCTATATTTTTTTCTTATTAAACCCTGAATGATTCTCAAATTACCATTTTAGTAAATAATGAGTTCTTCATACTATTTCATAGCACCCATGCAACTTATCCAAATTATTTCTTAGTTTATTTGTTTTTCTACTCATAATATGTTCATATTTCCTCATTCTTTGAGCAATATTCTTAAAGCAATTATAAGTATGTTTCTAAGCCTCTCAATCTCTCAGTTCTTCTAATTTTAGCACTTAAAATTTTTCCAATTTCTTTGTTTGGTCCTAATTTCTCAGATGAATTTTTTGCGCAAATGTTTTGTTTGATGTGCTAATTTCTTAGCTATTACTCTCTCTTCATCATATTTTAGATTATCTCGCTAAATTCTCAGCATTTCTCTTTCCTGCACTATACATTTCTCTTTCAATATTTATCACTCAATTACTCTTGTTTGGCTTATATGCTGAAACTTGGAAAAACTTAAGAACTTGAAAATATTGCTTAGATCTAAAAGCTCTCTGTTTCGCATGTTGTTATTTGGTATTTTTGAACTTAAAAGAGATTTAATGGTATCTCATTTCTTTAGAAGTGATTTAGTGGATTTCATTAGATTGGAACTTAGATTGTGGATATAATGCATTAATGTGGGTTATATACTCCAGTTAGGCTTTAAACTAGCAAATAATCTCTCTATCTCCTTCCACTCTTGCTTATTCATATTTATAGTTCAAATATCATGTGGCTGGTTCATCTTCTTCTTTAACTTATGTCATGTTGTCATGAGATTAAATTATAATTCTTTTTTTTTTGTCCTCTTTAATAATTTTATTTTAGGGTGAAACTGTCAAAAGAAGTAAAAATAAAAGTGGGAATTGATGAGGTAGAAAGCATGGTTTGAACAGGACATCTCATTAGGGATTTGATATTGTTGCATTACTACATAGGATATGTTATAAGGACTTTTATGCCCTTGTTTACTTTAACTTTAAACCGTTTGTCTTATAGGTTCATCATTGTTATTTTGGAAAATGTAGATGTGTCATACACTTTGGAGAAACCATAGGGGGTTGAATGTGTTTAAACCCTTGGGAAATTTATTGGAAAGGGATAGGAAATCAAGTTAAAGACTAATAAGTAAAAGACTAATGCTTGTCTTACTAATTGTATATACAAATTTTTCCATACAAATTGATGTGTTGTAAAGTAATTGTAATAGCAAACATACAAAATCAACTAACTTAATGAAGAGTTTTGAAGTCTATGGCTCAAATGGTATAGTGCAAGTAGAGAAATTGCACAGACGCGTAGCTGGAGTTATGCCGGAGCACCAGCTCCGCATCAGATGCAGAGTCACTGCATGAACAGCAACTTGGCACCGTGGCACAAGGATGGTTGCGCAGGAGCGTAACATATTCGCAAAAGCACAAATATTCTTGCATAGGAGTGCCATTCTGGTTGCCGATGCAACTAGACAGAGATATCATGCAAGAGCGTGGGTACCTTGGCGCAAGAGCACGGGTCTATTTTCTGGTCAAAACAGGATTTCTTGTTATGCAAGTAATTGACTTATAAGCCTTGGACTATAAATAAGGGACGTGTTTTTCAGTGTAAGAGAGTTATGAGAGAGCAGAAAAGGAGAGAAAATAAAGAGAGTTAGGGTTTAACGAGATTGAGATTTTCTTGGAGAGAAAGAAACTGATTTTCTTCTAGTTGTCCCCGTAAACACTCTTGTATCTCTTGTTTTTCACCATAGTGGATTGATCATCATTAGCAACTAGGCATAGGATCACATATTGTGGTCTAAATCAGTATAAATTCTTGTGTTCTTGTGTTCCTACTTTGTTTTATTTTGCTTGGGTGTGTGCTAAATCTCTTAGATTAATTCCACGATAAATCACTTGTGAGTGTGTGCGCCACTCTTCTTCGCAACAAATTGGTATTAAAGCCTGGTTACGGCTATTTAGGGATATTTGTCGCAAAAGTTCTTAGCGTAATAGGTGTTCGATAAAATTCCTAACTCGTAGCTGCGTAGTACGATAGGTGTTCGAAGAAATTCTTGTGATGGTTGCATCAACTAGCAAGTATGAGATTGAGAAGTTTTATGGTAGTGGTGACTTCGCTATTTGGAGGATGAAGATGTTGACCTTGTTAGGCAACCTAGGATTGGATGAAGCTCTTGGGGGCGAAAGCAAGATGCCAGCAAGTTACACCGTTGAGAAGAAAAGCTATATCATGAAGAGGGCCTACAACACATTAATTCTGTGCTTGAGCAACAAGGTGTTAAAGCAAGTCTCTCGGATGAAAACTGTGGCTAAGGTATGATCAAAACTTGAAAGCCTTTATATGATGAAAAATCTGTCGAGCAGGTTGTATTTCAAGGCAAAATTCTTTACTTTCAAAATGGCTGAGGATAAGAACTTGCAAGACCACATTGATGAATTTAACAAACTATGTTTGGATTTAGAAAATATACAAATAGAATATGATGATAAGGATAAAGCTTTGGTGCTGTTATATTCTCTTCTAAAATCATATAAGATGTCTATAGATTTTTTGAAGCATGGTAGGAAGTCATTATCGCTTGATGATGTGATTGGTGCATTGAATTCTAAAGATCTTCAAAGGAAGAACGAGTTGGATGAAACTCAGGTGAAGGGTTGCATGTTAGGAGTGACAAACATGATTACAAAGGCAAGTCGCACTCAAGGTCGAAGTAAAAAGGAAAAAAAGTTGTAAAATGCTTCCACTATCATGAGGAAGGACATATTAGGAGGCTTTGTGCCAAAAGAAAGAAGAATAAGAAGGGAAAAAAAACCAAAAAAGGGTGATGTTGCAATTGTAGAGGATGGATATGAGAGTTTGGATGTACTAGTCATGACTACAAAAAACTCGGAGAAGCAATGGGTCTTGGATTCCAGATGTTCGTTTCATATTACACCAAATAGAAGCTGGTTTGAATCTTGTGAGAAGATTGTCAGCGAAAAAGTTTTGTTAGGGGACAACAAAGCTTGCAGCATGGTGGGCATAGGGACTATTTGAATAAAAACTCATGATGGCATGGAAAGAGTCATGATGGCTGTGTGGCACATTTCGAAGCTGAAGCGAAATTTGATTTCACTCGATACGCTGGATTCTAATTGCTGCTGTTACAAAGGGGAGAATGGCACCTTGAAAGTTACCAAAGGATCCGTGGTGGTAATGAAAGGCGTGAGGAATAATACTTTGTATATCTTTAAAGGCAGCACTACAATTGAAGAAGTGGGCTCAATATCGGGCATTGATGATAAAGCCTGCTTGTGGCATAAAAGGCTTTGCCATGTGAGTGAACAACGGCTTCAGGAGCTGCATAAGTAAGGACTGTTGTATAGCGATAAGTTAGGGAAATCATGGCCTCAAGTAGTCACCAAGGCAATGGTATTTGAAGTTTGATGATTTCATAATCAAACATGGGCATGCCAGAAGTAAATATGATAGTTGTGTATACATCAAATGGTTGAAAAATAGAGTTGGGATTTTCTTGTTGTTGTATGTTGATGACATGTTCATTGCATCGACGAGCGTGGAAGAAATTCAAAAACTGAAAGCACAGCTGAATAAGGAATTTGAGATGAAAGATTTGAGTTGTGCTAAGAAAATCTTGGGGATGAAGATCAGTAGAAATAGAGATAGAGGCTTGTTATTTCTATCTCAAGGCAACTACACTCTCAAGATGCTTGAGAAGTTCAACGTGGCTGCTGCAAAGAAGGTACAAACTCCTTTGGCAGCTCACTTCAAACTTGCCTCGACACAGTCTCCAACTATGGATGTTAAGAAAGAGGAGATGGCCAAAATTCATTATGCGAGTGCTATTGGGAGTTTGATGTACTCCATGGTTTATACCAGATTGGACTTGGCGTATGCAGCTAGCTTGGTGAGTCATTTTGAAAATCCAAGTAAACATCATTGGCAAGCTATCAAGTGGATTTTTAACTATCTCAAGGGTACTTCAAGCTACGGTTTAGTATATGAGAAAAGCAAAGACATGGATGAAAGGCTGATGGGTTATATGGATGTAGATTTTGTTGGTGATCTTGATAAAGAAAGTCGTCAACCGGCTACGTGTTCATATTATTTGGTTGCACCGTTAGTTGGAAAGCCAATTTTCAATCAGTTGTGGCTCTTTCAACAACTAAGGCAGAATATATTGCTACTACAGATGCTGTGAAAGAAGCGTTGTGGCTGCAAGGCTTATTAGTGAGTTCGGTGTAAAACAAGACAAGGTAAAAGTGTTTTGTGATAACCAAAGTGCAAGACATTTGACCAAAAATCAAATGCATCATGAGAGAACCAAACATATAGACACCAAGCTACATTTCATCAAACATGTCATTGCTGAAGGGAAGGTTTTAGTAGTTAAAATTCATACTAAAAGAAATTCGACAGATATGATCACTAAGCCCGTTATGAGTGTCAAGTTCAACACTTGTTTGGATTTGATACGATTGGTGGATGGACCATTTTAGCTTGAAGATGGACGTGGCTCGAATCTACTATAGCGGTTTACAGTATGGAAGCACAAGCTTTATCCAAGGTAGAGATTTGTGAAGTCTGTGGCTCAACTTGTGTAGTGCAGGCAGAGAAGTTGCATAGGTGCACAGCTAGAGTTGTGCCAGAGCACCAATTTCACATCAGATGCAGAGTCAGACATGCGTAAACAGCGACTTGGTGTCGTGGCACAAGGATGATTGCATAGGAGCATAAATAGTCTTGCGTAAGAGCGCCAATTCTAGCTTGCGGATGCAACTGGACAAAGATATGGTGCAGGAGTGCGGGTACCTTGGTGCAAGAGCACGGGTCTATTTCCTTATTAAAATAGGATTTCTTGTTACACAAATAATTGGCCTATAAGCCTTGGACTATAAACAAGGAACGTGTTTTTCAATGTAAGAGAGTTTTGAGAGAGCAGAAAAAGAGAGAAAAGAAATAGAGTTAGGGTTTAGAGAGATTGAGAGTTTCTTGGAGAGAAAGAAACTGATTTTCTTTTAGTTGTCCCTATAAACACTCTTGCATCTCTTGTTTTTCACCATAGTGAATTGATCATCACCTGCAACTGGACGTAGGATCACATTGTAGTCTGAACCAACATAAATCCTTGTGTTCTTATGTTCTTACTTTGTTTTATTTTGCTTGGGTGTGTGATAAATCTCCTAGATTAATTTCGCAACAAGCCGTTTGTGAGTGTGTGCGCCGCTTTTCTTCACAACAAGAGTGATAACCTATGAATAAATGAGTAATGTTACATGAGTTTGTATACCAAGTTTGTAATTGTAATACTACTCAAGAAAAACAAAAATAGTTTAAAGAAATTAAGAAAGTGAAACTGAATATTTATGTTATCTATACTATATCGTTTTGGATGCAAAGTTAATTTAAAATCTCTTCTTTTGTTCAATGATTTTTCTGCATTATCATTATTGTTGGAACTTTCCTTGAGGGCATTTTGAATTTTTTTTCTTCTTCTTATTGAATGTTATTAACTTCGCTTTTTCATTTATTTCCATTAAAAATAGGTTCAACTTTAGAAGAAGTAGATTTTTGTTATTTGTTTCCCATTGGTATTGATTTAATTTTGCTTATTTTCTATTAGCATTAGAATTAGTATCCTCTTAAAACAAGGAGTAGTTTAGCATATATAAAGCCATATGTACTAACTTTTCTATTATATAATTTTAATTATATGAATTGATGAAATGATTCCGGTTACCACACGCAAACCAAACAACTTACTAATAGTCTATTGAATCACTTACAACTACTAGATTTCTAGCCTTCATACAATTATGCAAATCTCCATAATCATAAGAAACTATGGAAAAAGAGAAAATACTCATTAAAAATTCATCAATGTCTACTGTAATAATGACAACATATATAAATCTTAACTTTTTGACTTGGGAAATCGGCTGGGAGGTGTCAAAAAGTGACAGAATAGAAAGAAAACAGTAGCTTAATTAAATATATATAAAAGAAATCCATACAAAATTAATATATCCACCTTTTTCAGTAAAATGTCCACAGAATTGTTAAGGCTAAACCTTCAACTACATTAGTAGTAATGTATGCATGTGTGTCTAAGTTTAATTGGTTATGATTATTTTTCATATTCCCCTGGTAAAATTATTTATTATGAGTAACAAACCTTGTGCCTATAAGCTCTTGTATATTTCTCAGTCTCATTGCAATTATAATAAGAATAAAAAAAATATGGTCATTTTTGCACGAACTCTTTCCTTTATTTATATTTTATATTTCTTTATATCACAAGCACCTAACCCACGTTCTTGTTAATTTAGAAATATTTGTGAGAAAATGGCTAAAAGAACCATTGAAGACTTTTAGAAAAATGCTAAAGGCTAATATGGACAAAAAAGTACGTAAGCTCGCAAATCGTGATGACTTTATTTGCACGCGCGTCATCCACAATCTTGTTAATATATTAATGTGTTCATTTTAGATCATTTTGAAGACTTAATTTCATAGTCTTTCTTTATATGAATATATTCTTAAGCTAATAGAATTCATGATGACTTTACGATCTATAGTAAAAGCATTTCATGCACTGTTTCTCTTCTAATTGTGTTAGGAAAAAAAAAATTGCACGAAAGCATGTTTTGGGAAAAAAAAATTGAAGTTGTTGATCAAGAAAACAAGAAAGAGCCAAGAAAACGTAGTCGGTTATGGCATGAGGATGATGTTTGTCATGTACTATAAAATAATGAGGTAAAAGCTTAGATAATTTGATTATTTTGTCTCTATTTCATATTATATTCTATAAAAATTTGCCGGTACAAACTTTTTCATTTATTATAAAGTTTATGGACTTTTATTCCCTCTATGCCACTTATTGTTTGTGTTTTGAAGGAAACTAATGCAGTTATGAGCATATCGTTAGATATGTCCAGAGTAAGAGAAGTATGTCTAAGTTTGAAAGCCTTTGTGAATACGACTAAACTTAGACTACTTAAACTCTATTGGCCAACTTGGTACGCTGGGAACCATGCAAATGCCTCTAGAGTGTGTCTTCCTCAAAGTCTAAAATATCTTTCAAAGAAATTGAGATATGATAAGTGTCTATTTATATATCATTTTCATACCAATTCGTCCATGTTTCTTTGCTATATTCCTTGGTATTTTTATGTTTTTGTGTGGTTTTTGATGTTTGTAGGAGTTTTGGAGGAACTTACACAAAATTGGAGTAAAACCCTTCATTTTCACCTCTGCTAGTCAACCAATTTCTTGGAGTTGATTGTATCGATATACAATTAACCGGATAACATGCTATATACCATTGAAAAGCTCTCGAAGTCTATTTTCTGGAGAAATTTACGGTTCACGAATTTATGTAGTGTACCGAAAGTTGTGATAAAAATGGTATGAGAAGTGTATATTTGTAATTCCATATATCACTGTAGCATGTTATTAAATACGGGGCACTGTAGCAAGTTACTGTAGCAGAGTATTTAAACACATTTTAGGGTTTTATTTTCATAACTTGAAGAGGGGAAAACGTGGGAGGAGGCTGCATTTCTGGATTTCTCTCATCCCTTGGAGTTCTTGAAGGAGAAAGAAGATTTTGAAAGAGGAGGAACTACAATTCCAAGAAGATTCATCTACAAAGAAGATTTTCAAAGAATTTGCTAAGTTCTTTCTTTCCTTTTCAATTCTGGAATTTCTCTGTATTGTATTTGTTATTCTGATTGAATATGTGTAACTAAATCTGAATTGGTTGAGGGTGATTTCAAAGCCCTTGATATGGATTTTGTGAGTTGATTGTGTAAGAAATTGTTATCCAATTCTCTAATTGAAGTTGCTTGTATTTTCCCATATCTAATGCTTATGATTGCTTACTGATTGTATTTGGAATGGCCAACTGAATATAATCTGTTGTTGTCTATTGCTAGATTAGAAATCTTGATCCGTAATTGTCATGAATTTCCAATCATTAGTAGCAAAATTGTGATCAGAGATTGCAATTGGAAAATACAACCTAGGTTAAATAATCCGAACTTGTGTGATTATTGCTTAGATCAACCTATCTTTCTCATCGTAATGCTTCCATTGAATTAAACTTAGAGAGCTTGTTCTAGGTTGTTTAATGGATAGAGATTAAATAAAGAGCTTGTTTTATTTAACAACAAAGTAAGGAAAGATTGGGATAACAGAGCTTGTTGTTATCTACGGTTGATAACTTCAATGCTGTAATTGGATTACAATTCTATGTTAATTCACAAATTCATATCTTGTGGCAGAGAAGAACCCTTAACCAAGTGTCTCTCATTGAATTTTCAATTCATTTAATATTGTGTTGTGTTATTCTTTATTTGCCTTCGTATTCAGTTTAATTAATCATTCAACAAAACCCCCCATATTTAGTTTATTGTTGCTGAAAAATAACAAATTTAATTAGAATCAATCCTCGTGGGAACGATATCTCACTCATCACTTTATTACTTGTGCGACTAGTATACTTGCTAGTTTCGAACGCATCAAGTTTTTGGCGCCGTTGCCGGGGATTGATTTTCTAATCAATTTGTTATTCTGTTTTTACTACTGATTCTTGATTGTTATTTCCTGATTGTTTGTGTTTAGGCTTTTATGTCCGAGGGAGAAGCGGATCAACGACTTAAGAGAATTAAGGAGTTTCTCCAATCCTCGAATTTAAGGCTAAATCGGTCAATTTCAACTCCACCTCCAGAATTTGACCTTGCACGACATACTTCCCTCCCATCTTCTTGCAGTTCAATCAAATCTGAATCAGAAGCAATGGCGATGGAAAACGATCAGACTCTTAAGGAGTTAGCGGCTCCAATTATTGATCAACAACCGCTATGCATAAGCACCAATTTTGAGATAGATTTTGAACTTAAATCTGGACTGATTCATCTCTTGCCTACATTTCATGGTTTTGCAGGAGAGGATCCGAACAAACACCTCAAAGAATTTCATGTGGTATGCTCAAGTATGAAGCCAACTGGCGTTTCTGCAGAGCAAATTAAATTGAGAGCTTTCCCATTCTCATTAGCAGATTCGGCAAAAGATTGGTTATACTACCTACCACCAGGTACCATTACCACTTGGAATGAGATGAGTAAACTCTTTTTGGAGAAATACTTTCCAGCCTCGAAAGTTACAAATATTAGAAAAGATATTAGTGGCATTCGACAACACAATGGAGAATCACTTCATGAATATTGGGAGAGATTTAAGAGGTTATGTGCTAGCTGTCCAAACCACCAAATTAGTGATGGACTCCTAATTCAATATTTCTATGAGGGTCTCTTACCAATGGAAAGGAGTATCATTGATGCTGCTAGTGGTGGAGCACTAGTTAATAAAACACCAACGTGGCAAGACGTTTGATTAGTGACATGGCAGCGAACTCCCAACAATTCAGCAGTCAATTTGAGCCACAACTACCAAAAAGAGTAAATGAGGTAAGTACTTCAAACATTGAACAACAACTTTGTGAACTTACCTCTCTTGTAAAAAAAATGGCTGTAGGACATATGCAGCAATCTTATGCATGTGGAGTATGTTCTGCCATGGACCATCCAACCGACATGTGTCCAACTTTGCAAGAAGGAGATACAGAACAAGCCAATGCCATGGGTGGATTTCCAGGACAACCAAGGCAAAGGTATGACCTTTCTCCAATACTTACAATGCTGGATGGAGAGATCACCCTAATTTAAGATATGGGAATCATCAACCAATTGCCCCAAATGCCATACCAAATCGACCACCAGGTTTCAATCAACCAAGGGTGCAGCAACCATTTCAAGCACAACCACAACCAGCACCACAAACAGCTCCACAAAATTCAGGTATGTCTCTCCAGGATATTGTTAAAGCACTTGCCACTAACACAATACAATTTCAGCAGGAAACTAGGGCAAGTATCCAAAACCTGGAAAATCAAATGGGACAATTGGCCACTAACATGAGCAAATTTGAGAGTCAAAGCTCCGGAAAATTACCTTCTCAGCCGGTGATCAATCCAAGAGAGAATGCTAGTGCTGTAACTTTGAGAAGTGGGAAGCAATTAGAGATTCCACCAAAGAAATCACAAACTGATGCAGGGGATGACACCACTCCCACCATGGATAAAACATCATCTTCTAAGGTAAATCCTAAAACCCACATTCCTTCATATGTTACTCCTCCACCTTTTCCTAGCAGATTTGCAAAATCAAAGAAGGAGGAACAAGAACAGGAAATCCTGGAAACTTTTCGCAAGATCGAGGTAAACATACCACTTCTGGATGCTATCAAGCAAGTGCCTCTTTATGCAAAATTTCTCAAAGAGTTATGCACCAACAAGAGGAAGTTGAAAGGAAATGAGAAGGTAAGTGTGGGGGAAAATGTTTCAGCTGTATTGCAAAGAAAAATTCCTCCGAAATGCAAAGATCCAGGTACGTTCACCATTCCATGCACTATTGGTAATACCAAGTTTGAAAGAGCTATGTTAGATTTAGGAGCATCTATTAATGTCATGCCATATTCTGTTTATGCTTCTTTGAATCTTGGACCCCTTGCGAAAACTGGTATTGTAATTCAACTTGCTGATCGTTCTAATGCATATCCCAAAGGAGTTGTGGAAGATGTGCTTGTGCAGGTAAATCAATTGGTTTTTCCAGCAGACTTCTATGTTCTGGAAATGGAGGATGAGACATCTCCCAATCCAACACCGATTCTTTTGGGAGGCCATTCTTGAAAACTGCCCGAACGAAGATTGATGTTCATGATGGCACTCTCACCATGGAGTTTGATGGCGAGGTGATTCGTTTCAATATTTTTGAGGCAATGAGGTACCCTAGTGACTTGCATTCTGTTTTTGCAGTTGATGTTATTGATTCTTTGGCACAACAACTTTTTGAGTTAACTCGCAAGGATGCATTGGAAGTAGCCATTAGTGAGCACATTGGGGCAGAAAATTCCAGAGAATCGAGGAAGTTGATACAAGTGTCTAAAGAAGTGGAGGAAGCTGTGGCAAGCTTGGATGAGACTATAGCTATCACCACAAACAGGTATGATGTTTCGTACATTGAATTGCCTTTATCTAATGAGAAACTTCTACCTTCCGTGATGAAAGCACCTGCCTTGGAGCTTAAGCCTCTTCCAGATCATTTGAAGCATGTATTCCTAGGAGAGAAAGATACTTTGCCAGTCATAATAGCAAAGGGTCTTGCACCATTACAAGAAGAGAAACTCATCCGAGTGCTCCGAGATCACAAAACGGCTATTGGGTGGACAGTCGCTGACATCAAACACTACAAGAATTTTTTATATATTTGTCACTTTGTAATTTTTTTATTTGGCAGTTTTAAAAAAAAGTGAGAAATATAACACTAATCTATAAGTCAAACCTGGTTATTCAACTTATTTGTCACTTTTTGTCTTTATTGAATCAATATTTATCACATTTTTATAAAAATATGACAAGTATGTGTACATGTAATCTTTTTTCTTTCCCTCTCACATTTCCCTCTATCTTTTCATCTTCTCTTTAAAATATGTACATATAATATTTTAATTTTCAATAAAACACAGAAGTTAAAAATATCAAAGTAATAATTAAATAATATAATTTTATGTTTTAATTAAAATTGAAAAATAACTTTTAAAAATATTTAAATAAAAGATAATATTATTGCCTATGTGAAAATAATAAATTTTTAAATATTAAATTATATAAAGTAAATTTTCAAATGTGAAAATTTTATGAAATAAATAAAATTATTTTATAATTTTAACGTGATAAAATTATTTAAAGTACTTTCAAAGTGATGAAAATCAGATTATTTAAATTTTTTTGATAAAAAACCAAAGAATTAAAAATCTCAAATAAAATTATATTTTCAAATAATACAACATTTGTGTTTAAGTAAAAATTAGTAAAATTTATTTTGAAAATTAAATTAAAACAATTAGTGCTTCAAAAATTAGGAAAAATTAGTATAAGGTTGCAAATAAAAAATTATGAAACATAGGGACTTTAAACGGGTATGATTCTGATAAAGTTTAATAGATATGGATTTCCGTGAAATTTAACAATAGTATATAATGAAAGAGAGCTTCACCAAAATCCTAAACCTAAATCCACGATTCCTAAAACGCCTCCACTCCAGTGCCTACGCTCACGCGCCCTTCTCCACTCCGCTATCCTTCGTTTCATTTGCCACTCACTTTATCATTCATGGCTCACTCCCTCGTTTAGCCAGTAACTTGTCAATCGGCTACTGAGTCATCAATTAGCTCCCTCATCCACTTCATGACTCGTCACAAGCCTGGTTTTGTTTTAATAGAAGAGAAATCGGCGACATGCAGAGGTGAAATCTGTCTCAAAAAAGCCAGTTTTTTTTACTGAAAAGCTTGGTTATTTTTGTTCAAGTTCTCATCTTTCGTTGGATTCTTGAGGTACTTCGTGCTTTTCTCTTTATTTTGCTTTATGGGTATTACTTAAAACTCAATTTTTTTTGATATTGCAGATAACAAATCTGTTTGCTCTCTAACAAGTATGAGACTCGTGACTCGGTCTTTGATTGATTTTTGAGTTTGGTTTATAAAGAGGCTGTTGAATGGGTCTTCAAGGTGAAGGCATGAGTTGGTGAAACGATGTAGTTTCATTAAAGTGAATAAGCGAGGTAGGTGAGGTGATGGTGAGGCTGAGTGAGGAGAGAGAGGGAGCGGGCGAGGATGGTGCACTAGGTGCTGTGCACGACAAGTTCTTGGAGGTCTTGAAGTTCAAGTTCTCACCGTGTATGGCTACTCCAGTAACTATATTTCTTAGTAATTTGTGGGTTATATCTATAGGTCATGAAAATACTGAGATTGGACGCTCTTTGTTCAAGTTTTTAGTTCAAGTTTTTTGAAGAGTTTCTCTTCTTATTTCTTTACCTCTGGGTTGAACTTGTGTTCTGAATCTACAGGTGCTTTATCAGTCCTACACAACCTGATCACGGTCTTTATCAGTCCTCTTGTGAAGTTCAGCTGCGCTTTTGGGAGTTTATTAGAATTATTTTTAAATTTTGCAAGAGCTCTTATGGTTGGGCAGTTTTGGCTTTTGATGACTTTGCTCGAACCTTGTTGGGATGTATGTTGGTAGGTTATGCAACAATTACCTTTCATGTCTTTTTTGTGAAAGTTGCTACTTGTATGGCTCATACACGAGTGAACTCAGTACATGTGAAAAAAGTGTGATTGATATTCATGACAGAAGAAAATAGTATCATTTTCATTAATTGACTGATTATCATCATGTAGAAAATCCCATATAAGTTCTCTATGGCACATCTTCCTGACTGCAAAACAGAGATCATCCTTCGAAATTTAAAAGGGGAATGCTGGACAGTGAATTCAGTCCCAGACTCCAAAGGGCGAATGGTGCATACATTTTGCGGAGGATGGATGGCCTTTGTTCGTGGCAATGACATCAAGATTTGGGTTTTATGCATATTTGAACTTATTAACAAGTGTGAAATGCGTGTGCATATATCTGGAGTTGGAAGAAAAGAACTAGATCATATAAGTGGAAAATCAACACCTAATGAATCATCTACTGATGGCTGTCCTCCTTTTTGAAATATATGAAAGAGATTTACCTTCAATGAACACATAAACTGGTGAGTTATACATGAAGCTTCTGTCGTCTTTTTATCTGTTCTTAGGGTTTTTAGGATAAAAGTGCACATATAATTCACTTCAATTGTGATTAAATTTTTTTTTCATAACTAATAACCATTAGTTGCTGTATTTCTTGATGTTTGGATAAAAGAGAGTGAGGGTAGATTTCTTCTAATTTTTTATTAGAAGCTGTAAACTTCCCATTGAAAATTCGGTGATCTGTTTGATTGCAATCCTGTTTTTAGTCTAGAAACAGGACAGCTCCTATCTGTTCCCTTCAGACTGACATTTTCTTGATTATGTTTTTGAATTCAATCAAGCATTATTGCTCTGAAACTAAACTATCATAGGGATTTTGGTGCTTTTTTCGGCAGATACAATTTTCAAACACCTTATAAAGGTGACTTGTTTTGTGCGTGGAGAATAGATGAGTTCGTTTAGGTGTCTTTAGTTGAGCCAAATGTGCAAAATAGGACTTCGTACAATCTTGTGCTAAATAGAAGCCTGTTCTAAGGAGTTTTTCAACCATGCCCTACAGTTTTTGTTGTATTTGATTTTTTATGTGCTATCTACATAGTGATTGTGAAGGAGCCTTAATTGGCTCCTCTTAAGTTCCGATAGGATCATGCGCTTTAGTAAAATACTCATGTCTTATTCTTAGTTTTTTCAGGCATCTTGGTAGCAGTGTTTTGTTTATCTATAGGTTATATCTTTAGTTCAAGTTTTTTGCTGGATTGTTTGCAAAGTCAATCACTGTTTCACCTTTTAACTGTCTAGTTCTCAATTGATAACTAATACCGCCTAATTTCTGAGTTTTAACTTTATGTGCTCTTTTTTATCTTGGAGGCTTTTTGCAATTATGGTTCTAAATTGTAGAGATCTGATGAGAAGTGCTGATTATATCTTTCTCTTGTCAATGTTACAAGGTCTGCGAGAGGTCTCTCTCTGGTTCTAGTGCTGGGCCAAATCCAGCTGCTGCTGCTCAATTTGTTAGAGGTGAGATGCTTTCAAGTGGTTATCTTATTCGACCTTGTGAGTGTGGAGGGTCAATCATACATATTGTGGACCACCTGAATCTTGAGGTTTGTTTTTTTTTTCCAATTGTTAATATAATGTTTCTTGCATGGCAATGTTTAATTATTTTACTTCTCTCAAGCATGGAGTGTGCCAAAGGTGTTGCGACCACTTTATGAATCATCAAAAGTAGTGGCCCAAAGAATGACCATAGCGGTGAGTAGATTCTGGTTGAGTTGAGAAATTATATATGCTTCTAAAGATTAATTGCTGAAAGGAAAGAAAACATGCATAGGAAGGCCCTTTTCATAATTGTCTCGTATAATTGTAAATTCCTGTTGAGGTCCGATTAATTTTCAATTAATTTCAGAACTTGCATTCAAATGCTCCCTGGAATAGAAATGTTAAAAATATACAACTTTTGCTTTTGAAAATTTATGAAATTTGGTTGCAAGCTCTTTATTATGATTTGAGTACTTGCCATCTGTGGTCTTTTGCATCTTTTACTCCTCTTCCTTTAACTTTACTTTATATTTTACTCGCGACACAATGGAAGATGATAATCTCTCTGAAGCTTATTCACTTCTTTTGCTTTTGCTTTCTTTTGTGTGTGGCAAGTATTAACACTTGAAGCTTAACCTGAAGTGATTCCGATGTCTCTTGCTCTCTAGATATGGGCCTTGGCTATATGACTTTTTTGCTTATCGGAAAAAGCTTATTAATTTTCTCTTTTGTTTTGAGTTTCAAACTCAATATTTGATCTTTTAAAGGGGTTCCCAACACCCACCTCTATATTTTTAACTTATTTTATGAGTTTTGTTATTTAAGGTTGCATATGCCTCTTTAAATAATTTTTCAAGTATTAATTTTGTTTAAAATAAACAAAACCGACAATAATTTTAAATTTTTATCTCCTGTGTGAACTCAGTTTGTTGAAATTGTCATAAGAAAAAAAAAGCATTATAGAGAAATTCTACCAACTGATTAAAAAGTAAGAGAAGACAGAAAGTGAGAGATAGATGTATGAACCTCCTGCGCAAAACGCCAAAGAAGAAGCAGAATACTAATCTAAAGAAAGCCTAAGAAGCAAGCATGCAGCAGCGAAAGCAATCTTAATAATTTACTATTTGAATGTGAATAATGATTAAATCTAAATTCTTTGGTCAATTCAACTTAAAATTCTTTGAAATGTTCAGTAGGAAAATCAGTTTTATAGATTCTGTTTAAATTTATTCAAGACAATCGATAGTAACAAAACTTTGACTAGCTAGCTAGGGTTTTGTTGAATCATGAATTGAGTGGAAGAAGAGTAGTTTTAGAATAAAATAAATCATTCATACGTTTATATATATATATGCACACACACACACATTGAAGAGGCATGCAAAGAAACAACCTCTATCCTATTAGCTATATATATTAGCCACTTAATATTTACTATTAGCCCACTTTATTATCATTATTTTTAATATTTTTTTCTGGAATTTAAGTCGTTGAGTTTCAGATTTCCTTCTCTCTATCTATTTATAATTATTGTAAGAAAGATACAAAGTTAACATAATTTATCCTATATTATAACACACCCCAACTTAATAATTTGGTCTCTTCAAATTAAACCTATCCAAAGTTGTTTAAATATTAATATAAATAGCATCTAATGGTAAATTAAAACTATGAATAGGATCTTTCAGTTTTAATATGATTTCAAAGTCCAATGGAAGTACGTGAATGTACGTACTTATGATAATCTTAAATCAATAAGCTTTTGAATTTCTCAAGAATAATTTGAGTGAAGACATCGTTTGCTTCCAGTACTAGACTTGTTCATCATGTGTGTTTGTATTTCTGGGTGGTTTTTATCGAGGCAAAGAAGAGAGAGGATCCATCATTGGCCATGTATGTAGGATGCTAATGAGCCAAAACTACCTTCCGAGTTGTTATGATTACTTCGATTACTGTTGGTTATTATAGAATTATATTGGTGATTAATCTATATATTTCATTTGCTTTGAGGGCTATTTGTAGGGTAATACGTCCTAGTTGCTTCATATATTAGATTTAATTTATTTATCTCATATGTCAAAGTTATTTTGGAAAAATATATCATATTTTTATTATATGGTAGGAAAAAGTTTAGAACACAAAGGTTTATCAATTAAGAAAATAGTTTTCAGAAAGTTGCTAGACATTATGATAAAAATAGTTATTATATGATAGGAAATTAAAACAATCTGTGCATGTATATATATTCAGAATTTAGACAATTCATATAAAGCCAAAATATTTTAAGGTCTTTTTCGATCCCAATAAAATTGTCTTAAAATATAAGTAAATAGTGGAAAAAATTGAAAATATCTGAATAACTAAATATAAGTTACTAATTTTTCTGACTGCTGGTGCGGAAACAACACATAAGAAATCGCTGTTATGTATTAACAAAATTTAGGGCAACATTAGAAATCTAAAACTCTAATATCTTTGACCCATGAAATCAATTTAAATGCTAAACTCAAAGGATGTCTATATATAATATAAAACACTTTCCCTCGATCATTAATTGATTTGTTTGAAGATCTAGTTTATCTGTTGAAGATCGAAACGGTTTGTAGTCACCCAAATGGTTTGTCACTACTCTATCCTCACCAATCACCCAAACCCTGCACCATCCAACCATTTCTTCAACCTAAATAGTTTGATTTCTCAGCATTTCTTCCCCCTTTCTTTACTTTAAAAAATAAATAAATTATTGTAGTATTTATTAGTTCCTTTTTTTGTTTTTATTTCAGGTTCTTATTTCTGGTCTTGTATTTTAATCTTTGGCAATTAATCAGAGATGCTTATTGAGTACCAATGCCATAGCAGCGGCTGTTGGTGAATCAAAAAATCTGATTGAGAAAAATGGTGTGAAAGCTGAATCTAAAGGAGGCCAAAAATCAAGAGATTAAAGTCAAAGCAAGACCGACGATGGAAAATTGGTTCATGGAGGGGTAAACTTAATTAATTTTATTTTAAAGATAGAAAAAATTGTATTAATATTAATTAATTTATCCTATCTACAATTTTATTTAACTTACGTGGCATGCTATCTTTGGCCTATCGACTTGCGGGCACAAAAGAAGAATGAAACGAAAATTAAATATGGTTTGATGTCCGCTTCCCTTGAAACTTCTTCTAAGTCTGTTAGTATATAAAGCTTTAGAAATTCTTTTAAAATTTATCTATCTGTTGGGTGATTTCATGAGATAGATAGAGAAAGAGGGTGATGTTTAGCCTGGTCGGAGTATCACAATGCAAGTAGAGGTAGACAGAGTTTGATTTGATTCATTACTTGCTATGGTAAGAGTTCTATTTCTTCACTATAATCACATCATCGTGTACTGGAGTTAGTGGTGAAATCTTCATCAATGATTCAATGTTTGAGTTTAATTTTGTATGTATCTTAGTTTTAAGGTTTCTTTAATTTGTTGACATGAAATTCTGGTTTTATACAAGAATGCTTAGAACTTTCTTTTCTTTGTTAATTAATTTATTTAAACTGTTAGTACTTTTATATATTGCTTGTTATATGTTATGACTGACATATCGAGCCCTATTGGTTAAAATATATACTTGTTGGTTTAAAGATTGCTTAAAGTAAGCACAGTTAGATTAGATAGGTCAATCGTAAATATAAATTGAAGGACAATTCTTGAGTGCTACGTGAAAAAGAATGCCATATAGCTAGGTTCATGATATGGTTAATTAATTGATAATTTCTTGATGCTTTTTGTTTATTTTTTAATTGTTTGCAACGAGATTTGTGAGGCAACCACGTAGGATTTACCTGAGAAACTTAGGGAAGTGAAGAAATTGATGACTTGTACACATTAATTTTCTTTGCAATACAAGTGCTAGTTGGTCACCGAGTATTTTAATTAGCTAGGAAATATAACCATGAAGGATTAACTCTTAGCCTTGTTTTATGTGAATTCTTTAGGATATTTGTAACTTAATTTGTTGATCTACATGTGATTGATTCTTCAGCTTGTACTTAGCTTAGCTGTTGCATCTAGAATAACCTGTTTTTATGACTTTTAAGTGCTGATGATTTTTCCATATTTAACTTATTCCTCAATTCTTGACTAGTGCTTTTGTATATAATCATTTGTGCAAATGCATAATAATTCAAGTGCAGCAATGCAATTATAGAGTTTATTAGATTTTGAACATTTTACATTGGTGTTATATGACATGCATCATTTACTTACTGCATTTTTACTTTTAGGATTTGAAAAACTTGAGAGAACAAAGTTGTACTCAACAACTGAAAATTTTCAACTATTTAGCTGCTCTATTTACTTTTCAAGGTTTATAAGCTTATGGATTATGCTTGGCTTTCATCTGCTAGTAATTTTTTGTTCACAATCAGATTTTATTTCCAAATTTAAATTCAAGCTTTGATGTATTTTAAATTATCCATTGGTTATTTAGACTTTATATCCTTTAGGTTGGTAAATGCTTTGAAATAGAAAGCTTAATATCAAACTATGGATTTTTTTTTTAACCATGCATGTGTGAAAAAAAAAATCCTGCATGTGTAAAAAAAAAATCCTGCAGTTTCTTTTATATTATAATAATCGTCATCATGATTATTATTTTTTGAATATTTGTTATATCTGATTAAGCCATATAGAGTTCTTTGAAATGTTTCTAAACTGAGTTTCTTGTCTTGCAAGCTTGAGAACACGTTGAATTATGGTCTGGAAAGAGTTTGGGCTGTTGGGTATATGAAAGATTCTCGCAGGTGAGTTTCTCCATATACATATGTAATATAAATTTTACTGTTGATAATCTTGTATGTATGGGGTCTCCAGTAGATATCTATACATTGGAGAATGTGTTCTAGTGTTTCAAAAACTTCAATTCTCTTCGGTTAAGCTTTTGAAGAGTTATATTTATATATGCTACTGAAGTTGTAAATTTCTATTTAATGCATACTTAAAAATATACTTTTTTTTAATTTCTTATTTATTTATTTATTTATCATGACGCTGTTACTATTCATTTCATTGCACAGAATTGTAATTGGTTATGATGAAGGAACCATCATGGTGAAAATTTGTTGTGAAGAACCTGTAGCTACTATGGATAATAGTGGAAAGATCATATGGGCTAAGCACAATGAAATTCAAACTGTGAACATCAAGAGTGTTGGAGCAGATTTTGAGGTTTGAGCTTAGACTGTCTGCTTCCTTTGCTGCATGTTACATTTCTAAAATAGATGATGGTTTAAGTAATTGGCTTCTCTTGCATCTTAGCTTACTGGTGGAGAAAGATTGCCTTTGGCTATTAAGGAATTAGGAACCTATGATCTTTACCCATAGGTGAGTTGGCATTTTGCTGCCTGCTTTATTTGTCTCAGATGTGTTTTGTTTTATGCATTTCTATCTTTTCTCTGCTTCCTTCCTCACCATGTCTTATTCAGTGTAAATCTTTCGAAGCATATTCATAGATGTATATCTAAACATTTGCTGCTTTAATCATGTATGTGTAGAAACAGACCATCAATTTTTGCTGCTTAAGATCTAATTTTACTTGTTCCACGTTGCCTATTTTTCTATCTGTTGGAAATTTTTTTCTTGATTTATTTCAGATACTATTTGCATTTAATAGTCATCAGGATTTCAGAAGTCACCTCTTTAAGTAGGTTTTAGGTGTGTAGAGATCAAATGAAAAAGTTATAGTAGTTTCTAAAGAGTTTAAAGGACATAATGGGAGAATCTATTCCGTACTAGCTGGTACTTTTCAAGATTTTTCTTTATTTTCCAATTAAAGTGTAATGATATGGAGGAATAAGGTTTATCTAATGTGTTTATATGGTCTCTTGGTCTCTCTGTTGTTATTGGTATTGTTATTACTGTATTTCTTTTTGTCTTGCAGGGCTTGAAGCACAATCCTAATGGGAGGTTTGTTGTTGTCTGTGGAGATGGTGAGTAGATTATATAGATTGTAAACTCTGCCTTGTTTTAATGTTTTCCTTATATATTCTGCAATTAAGGGTCACTCCATATTTGTCAGAAACTTGCCTGATAATGCAATAGTTGCACAACTTATGGTGATTTTTGAGCAATTTGGGCCTATAAAAAACCGTTTATATTTTTTGGTTTCTTCTTAGTTTTGTATTTGATGGATTACTTTTTTTAAATATTTTTATAGCCGCAAGGAGCAGCAGTTAATAATTTTGTGATTCAGTTGGCCCTGTCACTGGTATGTGAAGTTTAAACATAGGCTTGTATAGATGTTCTTGATGTGATTATTGTTTCTGATTTTCTTCTGTCGTTGCCAACAGGTTGCTTCTGAAAGCATTAAAATCTATCAAGCTACAAGTGATGGTACAATAAATTTGGTTGACAAGGAATGTATGTATGTATGTATATTTTTGTTCAATCAGAAAAAATCACATTAAACTTGGTGTTTAACAGATTTATTTGTATGATACCCTTAATTTTGGCAGTTTTTTGAGATGCAATGGCATGATGCTTTGAGGGCACTGGAGATGTACAAGAGGGCTGGATAGCAGGTATTGGCTTTTGGTAATTTTTTGGGAATTCTTTATTTCGTTGTCAATATCAAGTTTAACGTTTGAATGTGTTGTAAAGTTTCAAGTAGATGGAATTGATTTGATAAACCTTTTGAATTATGTTATTGAAAGTCTCTGTCACTTTCATTTAATTAGCTTGTGGAAACGTGCTTAAGGTTGAATTATGGCTTGTGTTTACGTTTCTAATTTGGTTATATTTTTGGTGTCTAAGCTACCTTTTTTTTAATTTTTTTAAGGGCAGAGGCAGGGCTTTCTGCTCTGGTGGAGATGTCGTCGCCCTTTATCAGTTACTTAAGGAAGGTGAATCACATTTCAATCCTTGTAAATTTTATAAACAATTAACATTTTTTCAGGTTGTCATATTGGATGGTATGTCACTCGGATGTGGAAATGGAATTTCACTCCAGGGAATGTTTCGTGTGGTAACTGATAAAACTGTATGTTACTGGTTCTATGCTTTAGTAAATACAACATTGACTAAAGGATTTGTTTCTGTGTTTCTTCTTTAAAGGATTTGTTTCTGTGTTTCTTCTTTAAAGGATGTCTGTGTTTGAAACAAGAAATCCTTACAAGAATTTGTTATGTGTAGATTAACTAGTGTAAAACCAGCTTTTTGAAGGTTTGTTAAGCCAAGTGTGAAACCGCATTAAGATATCATTAAAGAATGAATGCACTGTGAGTTCTCAGTTAAATAAGGCTAGAGGGCACTGGTTCTTGTCGTTGCATGGTTCATTTCTTAAAATGTCAGTGCATTTTCAGCACTGAAATGTGGCAAAAAAATCTTTCTATAAAAGGGAACCAAATTTCTCTGCCTCTGGGTTTGGAAATCATAAAAAGATGTTAGATTATGATAGACAATAAAGGTTGACAGCAGGTACCAGAAAAGGTTAGGGAACCAACTTTTAACTTCACAACCAAAAAATGCATCCATAGAAGCTGCAGAGAGTCCTAGAAAATGGAATATGCAGGCTTAATATAGCAAATTTATCCAACTAAAACATGAAGCAGGCAGTCTTAAACAGGGAAATAATAGACGCAGCTAGTTGATATTGCAAATGTGCAAAGAAAAACTTTCCTAACACACAAAAGTCTGCAAGTCCCTTCTAGATTCAATGATGAAATGACATTAGTAAATAAAACACAATTTATATGGTTTGATTCTTAAGAGCGTGTGTATGTACAAATTGGAACCATGCAAAATCCAACAAAAACTGCAGCATGCACTGTTCTTGTCACAGGATAATTCAATCAAACACAAATATCCAAGAAGATGATAAAGAGTAATGATTAATGAAGTTTTAATTATCACCGAAGGAGAGACAATCTCTGCTTACTGATACAACAGAACTCAATACTCAATAGGGTAATACTTGGAATTTAATCAGCTTTAAATTTATAACTATATACACTGAAGACACACTAGAACTCAACACAAAAAATAGCTATATTCACTTGATGGAAGCCTAATGATGTTATACTTGACGCACAATCCTACTGAGAGCATAATAGTGTTCAGCTCCATAACAATTCAAATCACCTCCAAACTAGAATTATGCTAACAATTATTACAAGAACAGTAGAGAACCAAAATATGCTATGTTACAGAGCTTGCGCGCTACCGGGAAGCCTTAAAATGTCCCAGCTCTTATTGCATGGTAATATGAATTGGTTTAATTTTAGTTTTTAATTTCGGGTAGGTGACAATCACACCACGATTGGAAAGTTATGTTTCAATCTTTTAGGATTTATGATTATGATCTTGTTGGCTATGTGAACGGTTAATTGTAGTATAATTTACTACTTTGTGGGAAGCCAGCTGTGTTATTATTGTTGATTGATGAGATTGGTTTGGCAGAAATTAGAAGGTTTCTTGGTAGTTTGGTGCATGCGATTGCTTGTCCTGAAGAAGTTAATGTTGTGGGTTTTTCTTTTTAAGAACAGAAGTTTGGTGGGGAATAAGTAGTTGTTTGCCCAACTCTCTGTTTATTTGTTCTTGTGTTCTTATTGCTTAATTGAAAATTCAGTCTTTAGAGTGTTCAATAGATGGTATTGCCTCCTTTTATTTGTTTCCATCCTCGTACATAATTGAAAAGTGTTACAACATTCTGATAGATTGCTCTCTTATAGCAATGTATGCGTATGGTGGGATGGGACTTATATGTGATTATTTTGCTGTGCCTTTTGGTTTCTTTCTTTTTTTTGGAAAAATGGATTTTATTATATTATTTGACTAGTGATTTCCCTTTATGCCTCATAAAAAATTAAGAAATTATATTTGTTGACTGTTACTTGCTGTAGCACATGCACCATGGTGTTGTTTCCTTTCCACTTCTTTCCCTTCCCCGGGATTGTGTTCTTTGTTTGTTGTGAATCTGTTGTCAGTTCTGAAGGCTAAGGACATTTACAACCTAACATTGTCAGTGGATTTCACCATGCTCACAACTTCTTTCTTTATTTTGTTGGTTTTGAAGATTGCATAATTGGGGGGACTTTAAATGGAAAAAAGAGTAAATAGAGTCTGTGAAGATGATTTTTGTTTTACAACT
>SNVD02009644.1:0-40260 GCA_013180625.2 Boswellia sacra
ACAGGTGACTCGCCGTCTGAGAGGGATATGGGAACAAGCCGCCTTAATTCAATCTAAGTCTTTAGCAATTCATCAGTTCGTCGTAAGGAGTGTCTTCAGGCAGTTTTCCTTGCAATACCAACATGTACTTTACAACGAAGGCTTCGAAATGGAATATCTTCTTAGAACCTAGACGCATCTGGTGCTCATAACAAGCGGCTAGTTCGAGGAGTGAGTTTTTTGTTCGATTGTTGTTCTTGGAATTATCGAGTTTGAGGAGCTCAGAGGTCATAATACGAAAGATGAGTTCTATGGGTATGAGGTGAGCCTCGAGTTCATAGAATGCCGCTCTTAGTTGAGCAAGCTGTTGGACAGTCTGCGAATTAGCAATTTGCCTGGCGCACTTCTTAATAAATGTCAACCAACCAGGCTGATACAGTTTACAATTACCGTTCAGTGTGAAATCTGCTTTCATCGTCTCCAACATCAACAGAGCTCTTCTCAAGTTACGACCACTTTCCACTGCAACTTTATGAGCTTGATCTGGTTTCAGGAACTCACACTTCTCTTCAGAAGCTATTCTAAGTAAGATTCTACTGATCTCGTCGTGTTTGGGTGCAGCTACACGTATGAGTAGACACCTAGACTTGATTGGAGCTATGATTCGACTCGAAGACTCGGCACAGAGGATCAATCTACATTGTGATAGATTTTCTTCCATAGTTCTACGGAGCGCGTGCTGGGCATCTTTGGTGAGTCGATCAGCATTTGAGATTACAATAGTTTTGAAGGTAGTCGTAAAGTTGTGGATCGAGGCTGAGCTTGCCGTATTCTTAATTAGTGCCTGAATTACAACTTTATCGTAGATCCCAACTTCACTGGGATTCACTTCGATATGATAATTTGAGTTGATTGTCTTGATCTCGATCTTTCGCTTGGACGGTGTCTCGAAAGTCTCGTTTTGGATATGTATCTTCTCAGCTCCAGGTCCATAAATTTCTTTCAGAAGGAGATCGATTCTGGTTCTCTTTCCTGCACCAGAGGGTCCAAAGATGAACAGATTGGGGAAATCACCGGCACCGATAAGGTTCTTGAGTTGTTCAGCCTGTTTCTGGTGATAGTCGACCTCTGTCAACGACGTAGGTCGGTACTTATCGCAGTAAAGTGACATGGCGGGTTAAGAGATAGTCTGGTATTGAAAAAGAACCTGAGGTATAAGATTCAGTTTTTGAACAGGATTACAATGAAGGCCTAGGCTGGGGTAGAGACGGGCGCGCTCACATCTTCTGTCATAATCACCACGAGAAAGCTCCCAGGCGCGCGTGCGTGACTGGGCCCTACGACTCGACGTCGTAGATCATGCGACCTGAATGGAGTTTGGGAAGCTCTCAATAACTAGCAGGTCGGCTAAATGCTCAAGATATAATACAAAATCAAGTTTTACTTCTATTATACTAGGATTGTGTAATGCCTAGGAATTGTCATAGCAACTACCATGAATGGATCTCCTTCCAATGAATCTGGAGATGGAATGGAAAATGCAGGGGCCAGTTCGTCACTGGTGTCAGATTTGTCTTCTATATCTTCCTCAACGAATACTGAAGATGTGAATTGTCCCAAGTTTAGTCTGGTCGAGTATTACGGACCAAGTGAAACCGACTGTGGTTATTGTAAACGGGACAGGAACAATTCACCCCATAGTAGATGTAGCTACGATATGCAATCATATCATTTATTGCCCTTAGATTACCAAGATATGTTAGATCGAGGCTGGCGTCGAAGTGGTTCTTACTGTTATCATCCGGTCAATGAAACTACCTGCTGCCCAAATTATTCGATTGTTTGTAAAGTGGACAAATTTTTGCTAACTAAACCTCTGAGAAAATGTATAATCGCAATGAATTCATTCCTCATGTATGGTGACCCTAGAGCCAGGTCAGATATAAAATATAATCCTAGCGAGATTGTCTCGGGTGAACCTTATTTGTATGGTACTGCTAAGATCAGGACTTTTGATGACATAAGGAAAAGCACCAAAGCAAGAGATAGACGCTTTGTGAAGGCTTGCGAGAGAAAACAGAGGGCACTCAAATGCGATTTGGAAGAAGCAATCAAAGCAGTGAAGCTCCGCTGGTCCCAAAAAAGACAGCCAGTTCCACTGTTGGAGGATTATTTGTACCCTAAAGTCAGCGATGCATCAGATCGAAAAATGCCTGCCTCCAAGCATACTCTTGTAATTGATCTGGTACATGTATCATCCAAGAAGAGCATTAGCTTGAGAGAGGCTGAACATTCTATAATGATACGTTATCAGAAAGAGATACATAAGGAAAGTAAGAGAGAGTGGGATATGCCAAGATACTGTAGTTTTTTGGTGGATTCCCCAATAGTAGTAGAGCCCATACAGAATCTCAGCTATTGCAGTGGCACCATGGGGGATGACGACCAGATGTCTGTAGATGTCAACAAAGACCATTCAGCAGAATACTTGATTGTCAAACCACCGCAACTTCCAACTGTTTATGGAACATATCACTGTTGTTATCATCTTGATGAACAGCTGATTGCTGTGGGAGTTCTAGACATCCTACCGAGGTGCGTGACTACAGTATATTTTTTCTACAATCCTGATTACTCCTTCCTTAAGCTTGGCTTATACTCGGCATTAGTGGAAATATCTATGACAAGACAGATGAATGATCTGAGCTTGGTTCCTGAATCATTGACGCAAGAGAGAAAAGACTATTATCTCGGTTTCTATGTACCGGAGTGCAAGAAGATGCACTACAAAAAAATGTTTAAGCCGTCATACCTACTATGTTCCAAGACTTATAAGTACGTACCAACAGACATTTGTATGGATAAGTTAAAGGACAGAAAATACGCAGATTTTGCCGATGGTGATTGTGGTCAAGTGGCGCTGATAGATGCATCAGCGTTCCTCAGAATCTCCATAGAACCACCAGTGGAGCTTACCGACTCAAAACTCATAACATATCTCAAGTGGATTAACAAAAACTTGGGTAGTGAATACGAAGACCTCATCATCTATGGGTATCTTCCACCCTATATCAGGCTCATGGGGTTTTCCTTATTGAGCAGATTACGACTGAAGTTTGAAATGATACACAGAACATTAGTAGAGAGGCATAGAAGGATGAATCATGAGAAACGGAAGAAAAAAGACAGTGAGAATGCTGCAACTTAATTGCAATTACTAACATATGATGTCACCAAATTCATGTCTACAGGGCTCTATTCGTAAATAATCCAAATAAAAAGTATTCAAAGAGTGAGATGGACTCTGTTGCTGGTCATTATCGGTCTGCTGTCAGATCCGGCTTGATCAGCCCGAGGCATCGCGACATTGCGCGGACTGATCATGCGCATGGATGGCGTTAATCCCAAAAATTTTAGCGGATGACTGCCAAGCTGTTTTATCATTAGCATGGACGAGTATGATTTTGTCAGGAAGACCGGACTCAAATTCAAAGGTGAAAAAAAGAAGAAGAAAAGGAAGAAGCAGAGCGGTCAGGAGGGTTCTGAATTACTAACTGAGAAAGATGAACGGATTGTAGATGCTGAAGAACATGGGGATTGGTGGAGAGTGAGTAAGTACGAGCATATCAGAGGGGATGTAGCATTAGAGTTCCTGCCTGGTTGTTACGCCAAATCTCTTAGTAATGGTAGAATAGTACTAGGCAGTCTGCATCCACCCGGAGAAGGGCCGGACGAGGAAGAGATATTCACAGCAGTCGGCGGTAGATTGAATCAAATATCATTCAAGACTGGGTTTGACCGATATTTGGCTATCGACCACAAGAGAAGACTTATGGGCCTCTCGGAAGCTATAGGTGAACTGGAATCGTTCATGCCTATTTTTGAGGATGGCAAGACAGCGTTGTGTGCCCAAAATGATAAATTTTTATCGGTAGATGAGGAAAGCGAGCTGCAACAGATAGTTGCAGTGTCCGAGAAAGCGGGACCACATGAGGTTCTAACCATAAGAGTTGCACATGATCCCTTCAAGTCTGCATAGTTGTATTTTCAAGCTATTTATCGTCTTAGTTTATTAGAACTAACCTCGATACTATTGACTTGACTCAGATGACTGCGCCTCGCTAGGAAATGCAGTAGGTGGTGCCCCATGACTAGAGCTATCACGATGAAACGAAGATTCCGACTCCTCAAGGCGATGTTGTTTAACTAATGTACAGTCGCCGCCTTCATTTATGTCTAGATCGTATATGTAAAGGTAACCTTCAGCAGATACAACCAAGACCCTAGTTAGCTTATCGATAGTCCTAATGGCGCATACGTTCTTCAGTTGTCTGAACGGAAGACGGCATGTTGCAAATGAACGCCATTGATGTAGCATATCGCTGACATGGCTGGATATGTAAGTCGATGATTGCACTAAGGCTCTACCCAAGTAACTTCCCCAACTCGATTGATTTGGCACTAGCGATGCTGCAGATTGCTCATCCTTCGTTTGGTCCAATTTAAATATATGTACAGTTTCGGTACTGCTGGAAGCAGCAAGGAACAAGGAGTCAGCACTAAATGAAAGCGAGTAAATGTCGACGCATCGAGCATAACCACGTCTAAACTCATACAGACAGACACCATCATCGACGTTGTGAACACGAATTACGGTCCCCTTCTCAGAAGCGCTTGCTAGCATCTCACCTTGATGATTGAATGATAAAGCTGCCAATGGGTTGTCGTGAGCTGGTATGAGAATCTTGTTCTTTAGTTCAATAGTGTCGAATATCTGTACCTCTCCGCTCTTCTGACTTGCCGGATAAGCTAGGTAGCAGCGTTCTTCAAGAGGGGAAAGAGCGAATAAACCGCTGGGGTTTGCGGGTATGTTTCTGATAACCCACTTAACGTCCAAGTCATCTTTGAGACTGTGGATAAACAACTGATCTTCGAGGCATATTATCAATCTTTTGCGATTTAGCTTGACGGATAATATAGTATTTGTGTAACTATGTATGCTTATTTCCGTACGTTTTCTTATGTGATATAAGCGCAGTTTTCTTGGCGATAAAAGGCTAACAATAACAACTAACGAAGATGAGAATAGTCTCTCGACTATGCAGATATCAGTGTGCTCGGTGTCTTGGAATGTTCTCTGCAGTTGGTCGATGTCGTTGTCTAGAGTGTATAGGTTATAGCCAGACTTGGTTCCGATAGCGATTGAGCTATAATCTTGATTGAATGTAATAAACTGGACATTGGAGTTGGGCCCATGATCCGGATGCTCACCTTCCAGAGTCAAGTTCATGATGACTCTAAAAATATGTGGGTCGTCTCGTCTAAGAAGGATGATTTGGTGGTCAGGTCTATGTCCAATGTGCGTACTCAATGATGAACAAGCATAATATGCTCTATGATGCGCACATGGTACTCTGTACTATAAAATATATATCTATATGATTCAATAAGAATATCTGGGATGGATGTGGATACAACCAGTGGTCTCTTTTGAGTCCAATCATTCAATGTTGAGCATAGTCATTGATCCAGACTCGATAAGAATGGATACATGGGGATTCATCACGGGTTGAGCAAACAAAACACAACTGCAATGCACAGTGAGACTCGAGGAATTGAGCGATAACATCAACAACAACAATAACAACAAAGAACAAAGTGAACGACATGTATTGAACGATGTGGCGCGAGCATGTACGATAATTCAGAAGCTACATGCGAACTATGGTACGATTTTTGTGGCTTACAATCAATCAACACACAAGTCGGCTAGTAGTTCCAGACAGTCGATTTTAGGCATTGGTGCAAATATTAGATAGAGCTCTAGAGTGAAACAGGACCATGATTCATATGCCTTAAAATAATGACCAAACTGATCGGTACGAATATCTATCACAGAGACGCATCAGACCTTTGTACGGTCACGACGTAGGCTTGCGTCGCACAAGCAGCTTTGGTAGTTGCAACCATAAAAAGGTGAAAGTTTGTCTCCACAATTTGGAGCTGCTGCGGATGTTGGCTCCTCACGGCGTCGCTCTCGACGGAACGTCACTCCCACCGAACATATTGTAAGCAGCAAAATAATTAAACTCGACAGTATTAATCTGACTCATCTTGATGGTGGCTCTCAAGACAGTATTCATTGATACCTTAATTACTTTCGCAGAGTTAAATCGAACAATTTCCTTGAGTAATTTGCGACAACGCTTCGACTACACGAAGAAACAGTGAGACAAGAGATCGAATAAGTAGCAAATCAACACGCAAGATGGATCACCATATGATGAAGATGTACTTCCACTTCGGCTATGAAGATCAGTTCTTATTTGAGAAGCTTAACATTGATAATTCTGTCAAGTTGTGGAGTGTATGCGGGCTACTGTTCATCATGACCATCATATATGAGGCAATCAAGTATGTCAGATGCGTCAACTGCGGTTGTCAAGCACGCTCCAACTGCGCAGCCACCAATGGCAACAATTTTGCTGGCGATCTACAAGATAATGAAACCGATGTGCGATTGGCTCGAAACTGTTATGTCGGCAAGCTTCGAACGCGACGACACAGACTAATACAAGCCTTGTTGCATACCTTGCAGACGTCTATTGGCTTTCTTCTGATGTTATCTGTCATGTCGTTTAATCTTTGTATAATCTTCGCTATCATAGCGGGTACGTATATGCACCAATGAAATCATATGGTTACAGAAAGTAGCTTTATTCGAGACTCACTAACCCATACCCAATCGTAATCACTTAATAATGCACAACCGGCCCCCAGGAACCGGAGTTGGATACTATATATTCTACAGACCATATAATGAGATCGAGGCGATAGATAGTTGCCATTAAACTTAGATGCCTCTAGTTAGACGATCGCAGAACGGAAATTTTAGCTCTCCCCAAGTTCGGCCATGAATTTTTCATAGTCGTCATCGATTGAAGGATGATCGGCAGATCTAGATCCTTCGTTGGATCTTATTTGATCTGTCGATAAAATATCTGAAGTTGGGTCAAAAGTGCTTCCGGGATTCAGTAGAGATCTTCTTGGTTCTTTGCAATCTCGTAGAAGATGACCCACTCCACCGCAGTTACTACAACATATCCTGTTAGTTACATTGGGCTTCTCTGGACACTGCCAAGATTTATGGGTTAGCGAGCCGCAATTGTTGCAACGCGAGTCATTCTCTCTTAAAGTTCCATTTAGCATAGCAAGTTGTCTCAGTTGTGTTCTTCTGAGATTATTCTGGTTTTCAGGAACTTCAATGCCTTGTCTAACTATCTCTTTGATCCTATCTACCGCTATTTTGACTTGTTCCTCTGTTAATCCTGTCACTAAAGCATGCAATGGTTCTGTTTCTATGGGGGCAGGTTGACCGTCAATTCTATTAGATTTACCCTCTTTCACTGACCCTTTTCCTCTAATTATCACTTTAGCTCCGCTGTCTTTTTCCATCGACTTGAGGGTGTTGCCTCTAGGCCCGATTAATAATCCAACGAAATTAATATCTGGAAAATCTTCTTGTGGAATAAGAACTTTTTCTCGTATCTTTATCACTGGTGGACGATAGTCCGCTGGTGGCTTATAGACAGGATTTTCAGCTATCATCTTCTGTATGAAAAGATGCCTTTCTTCTTCGATTTTTTTCACAGCTCGTACTTCCCTTGTATTGAGGCGTTTACCATCATTATTGTAGACAGGCTCAGGTGATGGAGATCGTTCACCCTCGGGAGGTATTCTTAGGTCATTGTTTCTCAAGCGTTGAGAGAGTTCTTCAATCTGTAGTTGCAGTAAATACAACTTCTCTTGCTTTGGCGTCAGATTATCAGGTAGAATTGTTGGCATCCCCGGAATAACTACCCGCTCGTCGTCCCATCTGCTCTTACGCTTTCCCATTCCGCGTTTGTTATGGTCTCTACTGTAGTCCCCAAGAGTGTGACAGTAGACGGTGTGATGCTATAGTTCTAGTAATTTGAAGTATGAGGATTAATAACAAGCCTCTGAGAACGCAAGTTAAGTTGGGAGGTAGCGCGAGCTGGTCACCTGGGGCTATTCAATTGTTGTTCTCCGACTACTTTATTTTGCAATTCTAGACCGCACCCTGAACTCCGGCCGCGGCTGTGACGATGACACAGACTCGCAACAGCCAATGCGTTGCCTCGGGACACCGCGCGCGCTCAAAAGTTTCGCCCAAGTAGGGAAGTCGTACTGCACAAACTTGGATTGCATCAAATCTCTTCCGCAGACTCATGCAGGATTGCATCATTCCCAGCGCGTCACAAAGGCAACCACCGGCCACCACAGGTAACTTTTAATTGACTCCGGACTCTCTACCAATTGCCATCAAGTCAATTCAATTGACACGAAAACATAGACATTGAACTCAGATATTGTGATAACCAAGACAAACACAGATCAATGAATGAATCTCACTACGCATAACCCTGGTCAGTCTGGTAAGACATTGCGATGCCGACCAATCTGAACAGCAACAGGATACTCAAACAAGGATTACAAGAGGATAGCACCATTACCAGCTGTATGGTGAGTAGACACCAGAATGTTCAAAACTCAGATGGTCTGTCATTCGCTGATGCTTTCAGAATAAGCTGACATAAATCTATAGACTGGATGCCGAGTAGTTGTGAAAGAAACGTAAACCCATTCCTAGAGATTGAGCAATACTCATAATATTATGATTTTCAGCTTTCAATATATACATAGAACACCCTGTCTTACTCAAATTGGGGTGGAGATATCATAGATATAAATTGTAAACATACTATTGAGTCAAGATGACTCCGTTGTGCCTGCAACGCTTAACATTTCTACTTATTTGTCTAGCAACAGTTGTCTCCTGCGAAGATGGATGTAACGAACCGCTATTATCACAAGCCCGACTCACTGCCTCTTCCGAATATAATAGATTTCGTGGTGCAGAAGCAGCTCAGCTTGATTCCTCATCTGCATGGACTGCCGGTCAGTCTGATTTCTCTCAGTATCTTATAGTAGATTTAGGAAAGAAATTTAATATCTCATCTATATCAACCCAAGGTCGAGCTTATGGTTCTGAATATGTTATGGAGTATAGAATCGACTATGGATATGATGGGCAAGACTTTGCGCCGTATCGCGATAAGAATGGAAATGTCAAGATCTTCGAGGCCAATACTGATGACAGGGGTACCATATCAAACATGTTCGAATCTCCCCTTGTCGCCCAGTATATACGAATCAATCCGACAAGATGGCACAATCGCATCTCTATGCGCATTCAAGTTTTCGGCTGTCACTACCATGCTGAGGTACTTGGCTTTGATGGTCAGTCTATGATCCTAGTTGATTTAAGAAAGAGGCAGATTGACGCTTACGAAGACCATATACAACTCAGATTCCGAACACCATTTTCTGACGCAAGTTTACTATATGCGACAGGTGACGAAGGTGACTCTATGGCATTACAGCTTATCAATAACAAGCTGATATATTCACTCAACTTGGGAGGCACCAACAGAGTGCAAAACATCTCTGCTGGATCGTTGTTAGATGACAACAGTTGGCACGATGTCTCGATCGATAGGTATGGCCGCAAAGTAATCATGAGCGTCGATAGAGTTGTGGTGAAACAACATCTCGATGGTGAGTTTTCAAGGGTCAATCTCAACCTGGACTTATGGATTGGCGGTCTGCCCAATTTATTATATAAAGATACAATTACGAGAACAAACTTCACTGGCTGCATCGAAAATCTTATGCTGAACAGCACCAATGTTGGTATTGAACTCAACGAGGATCCTAATGGCTATTTGTATACCACTTTTGGATACATCTACCGTTTCTGTCTACCCCAGTCAACTCAATCAGTAACTTTCATGACGAACGAGTCTTATTTCAAAGTTGAAGGGTATCAGTTGCAAGTAATGAACTGTAGCTTGGATTTTAGAACTTTCGTTGACAGCGGTGTTCTATTATACAGCAAATTCTCTGCCGGTGGGTCAGTTACATTACTACTCAAAGATGGAAAGTTTGTGACTAGTATTCAGGGAAGTCAAGGACCTCTCGTCGAAATTGAACCCTCCGACAAGTATCTCGATGACGGATCATGGCATTCCATCCAGATATTAGCCAAGGAAAATTTTATCATCCTCACCATAGATGATGAGGTGACAGTTACCAAACGTAAATTCAGATTCGAGAGCGGTAGGGAGTACTACCTTGGTGGTATGCCTGGTTCACGTCCCGGTCTGATTGGTTGCATGCGATATGTACATATTGAAGGCAGATACGTGTCCCTCGGATCACTATCTCCGGATCGCATCTATAGAGTTCAAACCAATGATATAGTCAATGAAGCCTGTCAAATGATTGATCGATGTCATCCTAATCCTTGCGAACATGGTGGAATTTGCAAACAAAATCAAGCCGAGTTCTCCTGTGACTGTAGCAAAACGGGATACTTGGGAGCAGTCTGTCACGTCTCGAAACATCCACCGAGTTGCGAAGCCTATCGCATAGATTACCCCAAAGAGAAAGAGAAAGATATATATTTAGACGTCGATGGGAGTGGACCTCTCGAACCATTCATGGTTACCTGCAGGTTCATACCGAAAGGAGCAACCCAGACTATCCTGCACCATAGAAGCGAGGGCGATATAGTAGTCCAAGGATATGATGGAAAAGGTTCATACATCAGATCCATTGACTACTACGCCCCTTTGGACTCTATAAAGATCATCACTGGACGGTCAGTGAGCTGTAACCAGTTCATAAAATATTCATGCATCAACTCAAGACTATTCAATAGCGGTCTCTCACGAGAAACATTTGATCCCTATTCTTGGTGGGTCGGCTCGAACAACCAAAGAATGGACTACTGGGGTGGATCCTTACCTGGGACCGGAATGTGCGCTTGTGGACTAGACGGATCATGTAAAGATCCCTCAAAGAGCTGCAACTGTGACGCGATCTTGCCATATAACAGTATAGAGCTTTCGGATGAGGGTCTTTTAACTCAGAAAGAATATTTACCTGTCAGAGAGTTGCATGTTGGTGATACAGGAACCACAACGACACCCAACAAACGGGCCAGAGTAAATCTGGGGCCGCTTCTATGCGAGGGTGATGCGCTCTTCAGCGAGGCTGTCACCTTCAAATACGAAGATGCATCTATCTCAGTTCCTAACGTCATATTGGGCGAGTCGTGTGACATTTACTTGCAATTCAAAACTACAATATCTACAGGTGTATTCCTTCATGGTAAAGGTTTACACGATGACATCAAATTAGCTATGCTAAACGAGAAAACAATCCAGTTCAGTTTCTCGAATGGACGCGATCTACAGCCATTAACGATAGAAGCCCCCTATAGATTGAACGATAATAATTGGCACTCGATATCAATAGAGAGGAACAAAAAAGAAGCAAAGCTTGTTGTGGATGGCCAAATCAGCTCGAATATTGCCAGTCGCCTGCAAGTACGGTCTACATCATCGATCATCCATATGTTCGTCGGAGCGACCGAAGATTTCAAAGAAGGCTATGTGGGATGCATAAGGAGCCTATTGATAAATGGACAAGCAATCGATATTTACAAGCAAGCCAGCGAAAAGAACTACGGGTTAACCTTGGGTTGTCGAGGTAAATGTGAAACCAATCCATGCCTCAACAAGGGTATCTGCAAAGAGGGTTACTCTGGCTATACATGTGATTGTCAGTGGACTGCATACAAAGGTCCCATATGCGGCGATGAGATTGGCGCTAATCTTAGATCCGACAACTACGTGCGTTACGACTTTGACACTGCTCTGTCTACAGTAGAAGAGAATATTCGGGTAGGGTTTACCACTACTGAGCACAAAGGTCTAGTGATTGGTGTCACATCGCACACTGGTGAATATCTGAATTTACTCATGTCGACTTCCGGTCATTTGAAACTTGAATTTGATTTTGGTTTTGAACGTAAAGAGGAAGTAATCAATGAGGAAAATTTCGCCCTAGGGCAACATCATGACATAACAATCAAAAGAGTATCAGACGGATCTAGGCTAGTTGTCGAGGTAGATAACTACGAACCGAGGATCTATCAGTACAAAGTAAGCAAAGAAGCGGACGCCAAATTTGATCAGCTGAAGAGTATATATATCGGACGCAATGAGACAATGGACAGTGGAGATGGGTTTGTTGGTTGCATATCTCATGTTTCATTTGATGACCATTTTCCATTGAGATTCCTATTTCAAGAAAATCGCAAACCGACAGTGCATGCTTTCCCACCCGATGATTCTATACGAGAAGATACTTGCGGTATCGAACCGATCAGACCTCCGCCAGAAATGCGTGAAACTCGACCACTGGCACCGGTCCGCGAATCACCAATCAAAGCTACTGAAGTGGTATTCAACAGTCTGAGATTGATTTTACCGTTCCTAGCAATGATGATGCCACTCATACTAATGATCTTTTATGTCCACTGGAAGTCAACCGAACAAGGTGAATACATGACCCACGAGGATATTGGTGCCAAAGAAGCCTTAGATCCAGACTCTGCCGTTATGATGGGCATCACCGGACCGATCATATCAAAAGGTCAAGAATACTATGTCTGATCAACTTTCTTTTACAACCCAATGCAATCATGACATTTATACTACCAAAGCTTGTGCATGGACTGTTGCCCGTAGCTCTTCAGTTCGTGTGCACAGATCCTTCCAGATCAGGCAGAGAGGATAGAAGCTCGGCGACCATTGTTGCAGGCATTTCTCCACTTCCTGAAGGGCGAAATAAAGTTTCAGAGAAATCATTGTAACCAGATCATATCTCTTGACTGTGCAAAGATGAGCTGAGTCGAGAGTTGTTTAATGGATCCAGAGCCAGATAGGAATCCATTAAGGTGTAGCTGACGTAAGCCAGATGGGAAAAAAATCATCAGCTGTCTGCGGCTATCTTTACAGTTCCGAGCGTGACCTGTCGTGACTGGATCTCATTGGAAACGAGTTGCTTAATTATGACTGATGGTTTCACTTTTCATCATTCATATCAACTCTCGGGATGTTGATGAGTGCAGAGCACGCCCCCTTGAGTTTCTATTGACCATTATCCCTTCTACAGAGACATTGACGGAATCCCAAACCAACAGCCAGAACGCGTTCCTACATGATAGCTAGTCCTGAGACTAATAGATATCCTTATGGCGATGCTTTATTATCCGCCTGGACGGTTCTTATCTAGATCTGAGCGGCAACAGGTGAAAGAATATCTGTCAGCAATCTGCAAGAGCTCACAACGCCGGTTTGCGAGATTGAGCTTTACCAGGATCTTAGATTTGAATCATTCTTCCCGTTTCTCTAGAATCTCATTCGTGAATTGGTCTTCCGAGAGTATTGAGTTCGAGTGAAGGTGAGTTTTTATGTGCACACAAAGATCTTATTAGATCTTCAAGATGGAGAAAAAATTCAATAACCTGATCGGCCGGATGTTCATCACGAGTCCCAGTAAGTTTTTTCATCCAACAAATTCTCTTTTTGCTTGTTTTATCTCTGCTAACAGTTTAACTCAGTTTTGATCTTTACCATTTGGGTGTTTCTCGCCGATGCCGCATCTAATGGCTCGCGTGTCATCGCTAAAGAGCTTGCTTCCTCGAGTAATAAGACTTGTGAGAAGACTCTGCTAGACACTTGTGTCACAACTCTCATGGTCTTCGGGCGTCGTAATGTGTATCTGCCACAAAATCAAAAAGAGATGATTCCTCATTGTCAGGAAGAGTTTGATGCCGAGGACTGCGTGAAGAACTTTGCACGCAAGTGCCTCACCCCGTTCGAGCGTCAGGTAGCCGGTATGCTGATATTGGGTGCGGGACAAGTATTGAGAAAGCGATGTGGCCGAGACGGTACCAACGAATATCTCAGCCACTACAAGTGCATCAAGAAGACCATACCGCAGATGCACGACGCCATGGATCAACTCATCAATACTCTGTTGGTCATTAGTGATGGCAAAGACAACGACGCCAAGATACCTTCATCTTGTTGCTCCTTTGCACGCTTCATGGAGCACGCTAACAAAATTACCAGATCTGGATGTTCGGACTTCGATAAAACGGCTGAAGAGTACATAGGTACAAAGATGGTCAAGGGCTACGTGAGTGATGTACTAGATCTAAGCTGTCAAGGATACGAGATGAATAGCGAGAAGTGCGCAAAGATTAAGTTGCCGAGCGGCGGTTTCGAATGGAACTCAAAGAACAACTCGCTAATCAAGATCAATAGCTTCAAGCCAAGACCCGATAAGCCAAACTCAGTTGTTATTCCCTTCTTAAACATCTTCACAAACTTGTGAGTTGATCGTTGCAGTTGAACTATTCTAAAATAAAACTAAACCAACAGTTCGACAAGCTACACTCATTAATGCTAAAAGTGAGCCTTTCGTGTGTCTCAAACTCAATATATTTCATAAGTTTCACTAAACTCTCAAATGATTGATTGATTAATTGGTCTATGAATGGGATAGAGAGATATACAAGTGAGCACATTCACTGTGCTCACTTGTATGGCTGTGTGTGGAGGAGATCACATTGTTCATTGGCCAGCAATGAGTCAGGATTAAAATTGAATTCTATTTGTGTCGTTTCTCAGTTGCACAGGTGCGGCGTTCCCGTCTAACCAGATTGTCGATAAGAACATCGCTGACTGGCTAATATTCAAATGGGTTTTTGGACATGGCCTTATTGACTGAATTTTGTCCCGTGCCGCTCATGGTCTGACGGCTGGGTGCTAGGTTCTCGAAAATGCTATCTATGTCATTTAGCGGGGTTTGATTAAGCGTAGACGTCGCAGGTTTGATCAATTGTGTGGCTGGAAATGTTGTTGCTGATGAAGTTGATACGATCGGTGGCGAAGCTGCTGTAATCGTCGCAGTGGAGGGACCCAGGGAATCTAGGACAGAAGTCGATGTCAAAGGCAGTGTTTGGGTGCGACTTGGCGTCTTAGCTTGCAAGGCCGAGCTGGCGGTAGGTAGATTCCAGGGGTCCACTGACCACGGATCATTTTGGGGCTCCGACGTGTTGAGTATCGCGTTCGAGAAGGGTCCTTGAGAGAGAGCATTGAACTGGGTTTGTTGCTGATTCGCGGTAACAGTTGAGGTCGATGTGGGTGTGAAGGATAGACCCAACAAATCATCGATATTACTTTGGCCCGTGTTTCCTGAACTAGATGCTTGTGGTTGCTGAGAGCTTGCAGCCAGCGTTGGGAAATCGTCAGGGAAGTCAGTGCTACTGCTGACTACTCCACTACTGGTCTTCTTGCTCACATCTAGAGCTAGCTTCAACCTTAGCTCGTCATTTTTTCTAGTTTTCTCTTGTCTCTCAGCCTCCTCTTTACTTAGCGCCAGCGCTATCTGCAGTTGCGTCTCTTCCTCGGTCAACGAATGTGGTCTAGCGGCGTCAATATCAGATCCTTGAGCGCTCCCGCTATCGCCTTCGGCAAAACTCGGGAAGCTGGTGCTATTGTTGTTGTGTCCGGTGCTACTGCCACTACTGTTGGCTATATCCGCGCTTCCATTACTACTACGGCTCATGTGTGACCCAAAACTACTCTTACCCGTCGATGAGACAGCCTCAACCAGACGGGATTTGGCCTTCAGTGCACGTGCACGTTCGGCCTTCAGTCGTTCAGGATTGCCAAGCAGATTCACCAGCGCCTTTGACTTCTCTCTCACTGCTTGACCATGATCAAATCTGTTGTCTTCGACGTATTGGAAGGTTTTGAGCGTTTGTATGGCAAATATGTTCTCCATGCACTGCTGTGCCACTTTGTCAGAGCCAGTCTTTATGAGGTACTCCAGCAGTACTAGCGATTTGAACACGTGACGCCAGTTCTTTCCATGATCATTGAGGCGCTTCCAAATCATTTGCATAATCTCCGAAAAGGCAACTACATTATGGGTCATGTCGGCAATCTCAGCCATGATGGTGGCCGATGGACCCCAAGGATCATTTGAGGTGGCTTCTCTGACCTTGACCTGGGCGTCGGAGTATTTCTTGACGATATTCTTGGCATTTCTCTTAAGTTCATTCACATTCAGCATGATGTAGCTAAGTTACGAGGTTAGGTCTGTTTCTATCGTGTATGTTCAGCTGATTACAGAAGCCGATCAGCAAGAGCAAGATGGAGGGATCGCTGTTATGATGAAGCAAAGCCGATACAAATGCAATATGAGTGACAGTCACTGGCAGTAAAACAGCTTTATCGGAGTCCCTCTTGATTTTAGCTTTGCCTTTCCTGTGGCAGTACTGATGTCTGTAGTTGTGTGATTGTTGTTAGTGGTGCTGTGGCTGCAGATGGCGTTGGTTGTGCTGATGCCTCTACTGCTGTAAACTGACTACGATGCCAGCGAGTGTATTTAGAGAGGCAGAGGTGCCCTCAAGCTGTGTGGACTAGACGAGGGGTGATGTTCAGAGCCAAAAGACGAAATTGGCCGATGGTGTCATTCTTCGATAGATTTGTTCAGTGAGCGTCGATGGGATGCCATGCAAAGTATCATTGACTCATCCTCTCGTTGCCAGACAGTGATGTCCTTTTGCGTCAAGACTGTAGTTTCTTAGCCTAATCTTCTTGCACGACTCTCAGAGTGACTGTTTGGAGTCGAACTATTGACTCTTCAGAGAGATGTGTACCAGCTAACGACAAACTCCTCCTGTTAGGTGTCGGATCAGCGCAACAATATTGCCAAAGTCGCCCTTGTGTTTATTTATTTACGATCGGTCAAATCCCTGCTTGACGGGATGTACGTGCGTGCGGCAATGGTTGCTCTCGGACACGCAGGGGGACTTCAAAGACATTTGATGACACGAGCTCCCTGCTCGTGCTCGCAAATGAATATCGCCCGTCAATGGATAAGTCTGTCTAACGCGCCGGCGCTTCTTAACACTTAGACTTGTCATTCCGTTTTACCCCTGCGTGGGCGGAAATACACTAATAGAATTAGGTCAAAGTTCAGGAAAAACATCAGACCTAGACGGCTACAAAGTTTCTCTCCGCATGTCTTAAGGTTGGTTGACAAAGCGCCGACAATCGAGCCCGCATTCACGAGCACAGCCTCTTGCCAACGCTGTCATACTGAGTCCTTGACTCGATTCACACAAGTCGATTCATGAGGATATGTCATCAGGTTGCTAGCACGGTATCAATTCGTGTGTGGCATCACTCTCCACGCGTGAGATAGCATCACCGCTGTACTGGCCTGATACTATGGGCTGTCTATTATTAGTAGTCCTCATAGGCAGTGCCGATCAGTATCCTTATAGCGCGAAACTCGATCTGTTCACACTAGCAGGTGAAGATGTCCCTGGACTTTCGTCAGACGATCTTTTGACACACGAAGCCGAACAGTGTTTTAGGCGAAGTAGTGCACAGGTAATTTCAGCTCAGATCGTCTAGATTGCGAGCTATCCCGCGCTACAGAGTTTGTGTCATACATGGATCTGAATAGCTTGAATCTACAGTTCACACATAGGTGAATTTAGGGTTTTTCAGCGATGATTCTATGCGGTATCATCGCGCTAATCTCAGCTCTTAAGGCGCCTGGTAAGGACCCCATCGAGAGCTGCGCCCTGGGCTCATTTGAGCTCAGTGACTGGCTCGAAGATAACATAGAGTCGGCTGATCCGCGGACAAATCTTGACGCACTGATCAGCGAGTTCTCCAATTACCCCGACAACCGAGGCAATCTGCACAAATTGAAAACAGTAAATCTCTTAAAGGAGCTTAGAGACACTCATGAGTGTAGCGAGGACCATCTCGAACTAATAAGAGTCATTCAGAGATGCTTCCCCGCCTACAATCCAAATCCCGTGTTGCGCATCAACCAAATTGTTCGGCCTTATGCGCTAAATGTTACCCAACTCTGTGAGCCTCTTCACGACCAAGCCTTCGATAAGCTCGAGACCGCGCACAGGGAACAGTTTGATCGGATAAAACAGGTGATCGACGATGATTTGGTTGCCAAGCATCGTGCTAAGTACAATCTAGTGCCGATTCACCTGCGCAACGATCACGTGTTGCTGCCTTACCGATGCTGTGCACCTGATGTTAATGAACTGAAGCAGATCATAAGATTAGACTTAGCACGCCTGAAAGATCTCGACGTGAATCGCATCAAGGAGTTCATCAGCCGGAAGTATAAAGAGAAACTTGTGCGAAAGTGCGAGCCCTACGTGAAGACCGTAAGAATTACTTTCGAGAGAGCTGAGAGCGCGTCCTACTTTGATCCCGTGAGCGACATGGATTTTGTCGCTCGACGCTCGCCTAGATTTCAGCTCGCTCTCTTCAGATACAAGTTTTGCGAAGAAGCCATCAGAAAAAGTGACGAACAAATCGATTTGCTAGTGCAGAATCTAAACCAAACCCACGCGATTGGTGAACAAAAAGTACCCCGCCGAAGACGCCGATGAATCAAAGGCTTGCGCGCCGTCGGCAAGCCTGTTCGTTGGGCGTGTTGGTATTCTAGCGCGGTTGCGGATGGCGTCTCTCATGTCGTTAAGCCGACAGCCTCTAATGGTTCGCGCGGCACGCTGACCGATCAGTGGCTCACCCAGTCCATTAGGCAACCAACTGCGAACGGTAGTTAGTTTGGCCACTCACATCTGATATGAACAAGTTCTATCTCATCCTCGATACATCTGCTAGCTATAGGAATAAACATCAGTGAAGGTGTGAGAGTAACCGTTGCACCTACGGGACGCAGCTGCAAGCGAGAAAGATCGAAATCATTTATATTCATGTACATGATGCTCCTGCTGAGCCGAAATTTGTGTGCTAACGCCTTGCAATCTTCCGACATGCTCTCTTGCCACCTGCGCGCTCATTCTACTCTTAATCAATTTAGTCTACCCTAAACAAATCGAGCCATGATGAGTTTGAATTTCATGCGACAAACAAATGGATGCTTCGATGATTTAGGTTGAAAGTTCTGTGATAGATAAGTTTTTTGTCATGTAGTTATGTTTAGAGGAGGTGCCGATGGATGAAGATTGAGCAGTCTTATGCCATCGACTTTAGACACAAACTTAACAGGAAGAAATCCTACTGTTAACACCGACCATTTAATCTCTAGTACGACAAGCTTTCAGGTTACTCAATTGAGTGATCTAATCTCACTCTCTAGCACGCAAATACAGTCTGATTCTTAGACCACATTGTGAAACTCAGACATGCAGTTTAGGTTAGATGCATCCGTACTCGAACCATACTGAAGATCTACCATTCATGTTTGTAACATCGTTGTTGTTCGTCACGATATTTGAGTGACTGTTGGTGGATCCTTTGTGCGATGGAAGGTTCCTCATCTTCTCGGGGGAGCAAGATGTGGAAGTTGTTCTTGACATCAGTTGATGAGATCCGCCTTTGACACTCTGATTGATTAAATTGTTAACACTAGCACCACTAGATGACTTTCTTGGTACTCGCAGTGACGAAAAAGCTAAATTATCATTCAATTTGATATTAGCCAAAGCTGATGTCATGCTTGTCATGCCTTTCGGATCGCCGTTTGTGGAGACACTCGGAAGCTTTGAATTGGACGTCTGAGCTGAGTTGACTTGTTGACTTATATTCAGGATCTTTGAAGTTTTCATAGGCGGCTGGTGAGTTTTTACAGGACTCCGCATTTGTTTCATGTCTTTAGAGTGAGTAACAATGATATCGTTGGCCATTTCGAACTTTTTTGTTGCACTACGACAGCTACCTACTCGCGAAAGAGTCGCAGTCATTGGTATCGAATTTACGAGCTCTTTCTCTACACTGAATTGCCTTCGACTCAAATCAGTGGTTGTATGACGCAAAGCGGATCTTGTTAGGGGCACACCCGAAGTTGAAGATGAGTGCACTGACGAAGTAGATGATGCCGAGGACGCCTCAGAAGAGGGTGAGTTGTTGGAGGATGTTCTTGAGGATGTTGGAGACGAAGAAGATGTGGGTGATTTGCTCTTGATTTGACTAGAAGTTCCATTTATCCCCACACTCGAACTAAGAACACGTTCATCCGTATATCTTTTTTGAGCATGCAGAGGTGACATTCTATGCACTCTACTATTTTGTGTGGAAGGATCTGGCACCGCGGGCAACCCATTCATCTCATCTATCTGTGGAAGGTTGTTGTTCATCTGTCCATAGAGTGGGTTAGAGCCCACTCTTTGTGGGCTGATTCGAGTAGGATCTTGCATTGTTCTTGGTTGCTGTTGAAGCTGTCTGGGTTGATCTGTGCTGTTGACTAGTTTCGTTTCATTCCGACTCATCGGTCTGTTGTTTTCATAATTGTTGGCAGTAGTGTTTTGGTAGATCTGATCATATCTTCCGCCTAATGCGTAGAATTGTGATGCACAAAAATTCGGATTGACAGGATTTCTCTGATCTATAGAGATTTGCTGAGAATTCAAAGGTTTCGCTTCCACATTGAGATTTTGAGCATTATGATATTGCTGTTGTTGTTGTTGTTGTTGTTGTTGTAAGCACTTGTGGTGGAGTTGATGCATATGATGAAGGTGATGTTGATGATGTAATTGATGCAACTGATGCAAATGATGATAGTAGTGTTGTCGATGCAAGTTGTTCAGGTGTGCTATCTGTTGATCAGTCAATCTAGAGCCAGGTCTTTGCATGTCTTCAGTACTGACTTGGTGGCACATACCGATCATCAACTGCTCATGGTTAACTGGATCAATCAGTGCGTTAAGTTGTCGGGAGGGTGTTGTGCTGTTATCATTTTTGCTATGAGTATAGTTTATCAACGAGTTTTGTGGTGGCAGTATAGGATGTGACACCTGTACCGAGCCTGGTCTCACTGCGTCTACAGGAGCGAAACATCGATCAAGATGCAGGTGGTCAAGCATGCAGTTAAGTACATAACGAGAATCAGATGCTTTTTCGGATTGTTGTGTCGACATCATGACGTTTTTTACAGTATTCTCATTAAAAGATGAGACACTGTTAGTTGTCGTGGTAGTAACTATTGCTCTAATTCGATCTAGATAGGCGGATGATTTTGAGTGACCAAAATTTACACTTCGACTGGGCAGAGAATTTCGTACGAAGTTACTTTTGCCGCCGGTAGAGGTGCGAGAATTGTGGTTGTCCACAGTAGATGATCCATCATATTGATTAGGTTTTTTGACAGCTTTTTGACCATCACCATCGAAACAATCATTATCGATGACTACTCGTCGTTGCTGAGCGGAAGTTTGGCTCGATATTGTCTCTTGAGCGTCTCTCCGCACATCTTGGTCATCAGTGCGAGTACGCACAACTAACTGTTGTGAAGCAGGTACATTATTTGCAGAGCTTTTGTTCAAGGTTTGATCGATGACTGCAGGTGTGATTGCATCGGAATTCGAGTCAGTTGCGCTAGTCATCAGCTTCTCTGCTGTAAGTAGGTTAGTCACATCTTGTATGCTCTGCGATGTAGCGCCATCTACTTTGATCGAGTTGATTCTGATAGAGGGTGGATTTTCCCCAATATCGACTTTATTACCATTTGGCACTCTTTTAGGATATCTTGTGGGTGTAGAAGGTTGGAAACTCGCAGGGTTTCGAGCTTGCTGTGTCGATTTTTGGTTTGTGGAACTGCCAGTGTGCGACGTCGATCGATTGTTCTGTTCAGAATCAATTTTCTCTTGGCGAATGACGGTAACATCACTCATAGCTTTGTTGTGGCTGCTACCGTTAGCACTTATACTTATCTCGGTTTGCATATCCAGGTTTCTGGAAGCTTGAGATTCTTTCGACTGCGTCCTGTCCATAGACATCGAGTCTTTATCAGTATTTGAGTGGTGTATGGGGAGGTATTGTTTATCCAAGCTCTTGATTTGTTTCGTAAAGGTAGTCAATTGAGTAGCAAGTTTCTGAGCGAGACTTTTTTCACAGGCTAAATCTTGACGCAAATCGGAGATCATCTTTCTATTTCTATCTAACTCGCTGCGTATGCGCTCGTTATCTTGTATCAATATGTCACACTTGCTACTTTGATCAGAGAGTGACTTCTTGAGTGCCTTATTTTCCTGGTCAAATTGGCTAATGAGTGTTGTCTGGCCAACTAGGTCAGCATCTAGAGGTGAGCTGTCTGTCAGCGTTGTTGAGTCTCTTGAGCAGGTGGTATCGGTTGCAACTGATTTTTCGGCAGTATCACTTATGTCGGTTTGCGTGTAAGCCTCCTCGCGAAGTTCCATGGGTAGTTGCTCGATAGGATCAGTGGCACTGTCCACGGATGAGGGATGTTTAGTACGATCGTGTTGGAGTTGTTGATCATACTGCTTGAGATCGGCGACGCTCATAATGAGCGAGTTAGATGCCTGCTCCTCATCACGCTCCTCTTCGAGTGATTTGACCAGATCGCGAAGTCGTTTCACCTCCTGTTCGACCTTTTCATTGTTTGAACTGAGTTTCGTTTCCTGATCAATAGATTCGAGCAGCTTGTGCTTGAGCGAGTTCTTCTCCTGCTCTAACTCATCGCTGAAAGACTTCCACTTGGTGAGCTCAGATTCGAGCTCTTGTATTCTCGAGAGCTTGGTCTGAGATTCGTGCCACTGATTCTCGAAATGTTGACTCTCTGCGTGGGCCTTGTTGAGATCCTCTTCAAGTTCCTTGATGCGTAACTTGAAGAATTCGGCTTCATTGAGTTTCTCCTTGAGGCGCTTGATTTCGGCCTCAAGCTTATCGACGGCGCCCACCTTATCCTGAAGAAAATCATTCTCATCTTGCAGGAACTGGACCCGTTTGGCATCCTTGACAAGCTGGATGTTTTCGCGCTGAAACTTGTCACTTTGTTCACGCAAAGTCTCGAGCTCGTCACGCAGCACATTGATGATCTCGTTTTTCTCCTCTATCTCTAGCTGGAGCTTGCGAAGTTTGGCTTTCGGATCTGGGGTGGTGTTGGAGTTTGCCGCGGACGAGGTGATGCTTAAAGAAGTGTTATTGGCTGTCGAATTGGTGGTGGCACTTGTCGTCACAATTGCTTGACTGTCTGTGTTAGTATTCGCCTCTAGGAGGTCCACTTGAGCGTCCGGCGGCCGAACACTCGAGGCGCCGACCAGGGCCACTTGTTGCTGCATATCTTTGGCTGGGTGCCAGTCGTTTAATTTTTGCTTTCTTGGCCCTTGCAAACGAAGACTTGTGTTTGGGTTTGTTGCCGTGCTTCTGTTTCTTGTACGTGTGCTTCACTCGAGTTTGTTCACTCGAGAGATGTCATCGTGATTACTATTACAACTGACTATCACTGATCATAACAATGGCCGCGATGAAATACAAGCGGTCGGTCGGCGCACGAGCGCATCATCGGGACCTGGCAGCTTTGGGCGCGAGTGCTAATCGGATCCCAGAGCCGAGAGGCTGAATTTGTCAGCGAGCCGATGAGATGAGTGCGGCCACTTGCAAACACGCGCCAGCTCGGCCAAAAGTCGGCCACTTTTAATTTACTTGCTTGTTCACTCGGTGGCTGTCATTCGTTCGTTCGCTTGCTTGCTCGCTCGCTCGGTCATTCATTCGATCTCAGTCTCGAGCTCGAGCTCTCGTCAGTTGAGCTACGAACACGACGGAGGCGACGATGAAGACGACGAAGAACTTTTTCGCGCTTCCAAACGAATCTCGTGTTGCAGCTGCTCTTTCGCGCGCTGTCAGTGTCGCGCCCGCTGGTCAGCAAAATTCGCTGGCAAAAGTTCGCCGATTGCAACGCTTGCCTCCTCTTGTGGCTGCTCTGGGTTTCTGTGTGTGTGTGTGTTTGTGTGCTGGCTTGTTCGACCCGAAGCCCAGGGTCCGCGCGTGCATTGCGCGGCCGACGACGATTCTGCTGAAATCCAGGTCTGTCGGAGTTGCGCTCGCGCGTCCACCCCAAGTGGAGCCAGCGCAAGTCGCTCGGCCAGCTGAGCGCACACTGGCCGTTGGGGGAAGGCACAACTGATGGTGGCAGTGCACACCGACAATGGATGGCACTCGCCCCCCCCCCCTCGGCCGCGCACATTGTGTCTGTGCGCGGTCCTGTTGCGCAAAGCCAGGCCGACCGACCATCGTGCGGCGTTCCCCCCCCCCTCCGAGTGCTTGGGTGAGCGGTACACAAGCCTGCGCACGGCCCGTTGTTCGGCTGCCTGACTGGTTGCTGCCGATCGGTCGTCCGAAAAGATTCCCCTCGCGAGCCACAGTGAGACCGCCCTGGTGGATGCGATCCATCGCACGCGAGCGCGACAACCAGGGACCAGACGCGCACCGGATGGACGCGCGACCCGCGCGCCTGCCCGGCGATGATGAGGACATTTGGATTTGTGGGCGAGAGCATCTGTTGCTCGTGCGGGCGCGGGAGCGCGACGTCCTGGCCGCACCCTCCATTCACAGAAGTGGCGCGGCCGGTCGAGCGGAGCCGCGACTGAGCACTTCTTGGACTGGCCCCAAGAATAGGCTCGCGCGCACGTTCGCCCACGACTCGAGCCATCTGCACACTTCCGATTCCATTCGAGGCTCCGCGACTCGCGACCACAGTGGGCGCGTTTGGTGTGCCGTTGTTGTGTAGTTGTGTCGTATGAGCGAAGCCAAGTGAGCCCTCTTGTGTCGGGTCGAGGCTGCGCTCCAGTCGGCGCGTGATCGGCCCCTTGGCTGCTCGCCTCGAGTCCGGCCGCTCCTTTGAGCCGGCTGCTTATGAGCGATTGTGGCAGACGCCGGGCGCGGCCGCGACTGCCGCCTCTGCCTCGAGACAATTTGCTGATAATGATGAGTTGGCCTCTCGCACGGCGCCGCTTCCGGAAAGTGTGAACTAGTGCGAGGCCCTGCGGGGGCGGCGGCTTATCGTTTATCTGAATGAACGTCTGGCCTGCGCGTCGTCGTCGTCCTCAAGTTACTTTCTGCCTTCGGTCGGGTTTCGAGGCGCCGCTTAGAAGTCGGCGCCGATCAAGTTCACTTCTCAGCAGCGGCGCCTAAGAAGCTCACGACGACGACGACGACGACGACGACGACGACGGCGACGGCGAAGTTGAAGACGACGATGGCGGCGAACCAAACGAAGGCCCGCAGTCGGTCGGCCAAGTGCTCAAGCCTAATTGAATTCAACCTGACAGGCAGCCAAATCCGAGGGCGCGCGCGGCGCCGAAGAGGCACGGCGATGATGAATTCGGTTGAGCGGCCGGCGGCCGGCTCGCCGCTTGTCCATATTCAGCAGCTGCAACATGAGCGGCGCGCCGCTCTCAGCGCGGCAGCCTTCGTCGCAAGCGCCGCTGCTGGCCAGCGCCTGCGTCCGCTAATCCAGCGAGACATAAACACATTCACATTCGTGCGGCTTGCGCCTTCGAGAGCTCGACGCCGCGGCCGCCGCCGCCGGCCCGATGCAGCCGCCGCCGAGCTCATTAGCTTGGCGAGGCTAATCTCGGGCAAACGCGCGCTTGTTGTTGTTCCAATTTATACACAACGATGCCAACGGCGCCAACGCGCGCGGGCTCCAATGTGATGCGCGCTCGGCGATGCAGTTGAACTTTTACAAAATATGGACAGGCGAGTGCTGCGCGCGGGCACCTCACACAGCAATCAGCTCGGCGCCACTCTGGACCTGCTGCTCGGCCGGCCGGCCGCCTCGAGTGCGATGGAACTTCGGAACACAAGAGCGTGCTGATTGGCGCAGACTCTGAGCTCTCTTCCGACAGGCGAGCGCTTTCTGGACTCTCGCCCAGACTCCGCACTGCACTTTGGCGCGTGATAAGTCGCTTGGCGCAGCCTCGGTGGCGGCGCCGACTTGAGCGGCCGCGACTCTGTTGACACAATTCCCAACTTTGACTCGCTCGTGCTCATATTCGCGCTCGCCACGCGAGGCGCGAGAATATATTAGGAGAGAACGAGAGAGCGAAAGAGCGAGGGGATAATCACCGATCTAAATGTTGTGGCTAGCGAGGCGAGTCGTGCGCACCGGACGCGCTCTCGACGGGCGCTTGTTGCGCAACTCCCATAGAGTCCGGGCGGCTCCAACGGACCTGTGCATCTGTGTGAGTGTGCCTGTGCGTGTTCGTGTGTGTCTGAGTCTCTGTGTATGTGTGTGTGTGTGTGTGTGTTTTCCGCGCGCACACAGCTCATTAGTGGCCGCCAAGTCACGCGGCGGCCGATCAGCGCGCCGCGCAGACTGGCGATGTGACAATGAAGCGCTGCGGCCATTGTGTCGTCATTGTCGTGGCGCGCCCGCGTCCGCTTCCTCGGCGTTGTTGTCGTCGTCGTCGTCGACTCTTCGGTCGTCGGCTTCGTCCAGCTGGCCGACGTCGGCCTTGCTGTTGCTCTTTCCGAGCGCTCCGACACTCGGACTGGCGGCAGCGAGCTCGGGCCGCCGTCGACGAGTTTATGGCTTGTTGCTCGCATGTCTGCGTGTCGAGAGCCGCAGGAGAGCGCCAGTTCGGGCCAGTGTGTCAGCGTGTAGAGCTCGTGTTTTTGTGGTGCCGAGCGGGCGGGCGGGCGGCGGACGGACGAGCGAGCGAGCGAGAAGCGCGTGTAGGCATTCATAAAGGGCACATGCAAACTCCGACTTAGGGGCGAGTCTGGCCGAAATCGAGCCGACTCCAGCCGATCCGAGGAGAGAAATCTGGCGCGCCAACGAGGAAATGACGAGACTTGTTCGCGTCGTCGCGCTCGTCGAGACCGGCTAACCCCGCGCTAGTGCCACACACACGCAACTCGCGCCGTGCGAACCATTAGAAACGGAGACAGCCAGACATCCGGTCAGTTTGCGCGCTCACAATGGCCGGGGGCGCCGCGTCGCCGTCGCCGTCGCCGTCCCCGTCGCCGTTCGGGCATCAGTCGGCTAGTCGCTCTTGATGGCCGCGTCCACGTCCACATTCGTGGCGGCGACCAACAAGTGGCGCGATGAATTTCATATGTGGACGCGGCGGCGCTCGTTTGCGCCACTGCCTCAGTGCTGCGGCCAGTCGGTTGACAATGAGCCGCACTCGGGCGGCGGACAGTCGCCCGAGTGCGGCGCCACCCGAGCGGTCCGTCGACAAGCGGCGCGCATGGCTTCGGCACAAACGGCTCGTACACTCGCTCATTAGTCGCTCGGGCGTCGGCATTCAATGTCAAGTTTGCGTTGCCGTCGTCATCGTCGTCGTGCTGGTGGTTGCGGCCGTTCCGGACGGACGGGCGCACAGACTTGCCCAGCGACACTTAAGTGGCGCCGGTTCACTTGGCGTCCCAGTGGCCGTGCAACGCGCGTCCACTGTTTGCGGACGCAACAAACATTCGCCGCACCAGAACAAAGGGGCGGCGCCCGGGTTCGCTAATTTTAACCTTCAAACTGCGCCAGCCGGCAGCGGATGTGTAGATGGATGTCGACACATGTGGGCGAGCGCGGACGCGCGCGGAGGCGGCCCGAGTGCGTTGGCGTAATCGTCGGCTCCACTTGTCAGCCAAGAAAAGAAAGTTATTGACTCTGGGTCTCGTGCGCACGCGTTGCCTAACGACGACCACGACGACCAGGATGACGACTGGATTGTGCACACACGCGCGCCGCTTACCAATTTGGGCACGCGCGCGGGCGGCCGCTGGCCCGGTGACGCAACAGCCGCTGTGCCACCAGCGGACCGGCGGCGGCGGCGGCGGCGGCGGCGGCGGCGCACCCGCTCGCCAGCAGCTCGGTTGCCATAAACAACTGGCCGTCGGCGCGCGCGCGCGAGAAAGCAATCAGTCATCGGGTGCGTGAGTGATGGCTTCGGACTGACGGCGCTAGTCCCTCGGGCCGGCTGGCTCCTTGGCGGCACAGCGAGCCATAGTGGTTCTCTCGCTCGCTCACAAGTCGACTCGCGACACACAAAGAGAGCCAGTGGCCGAGCGGCGGGATGCAATTCCAGGAATCCGCAGCGCGGCCGTATATTTGTAACATATTTGTGGCCGCTCTCTCTCTCTTTCTCTCTCTCTCTCTCTCTCTCTCTCGCTCACACTCTCGTCCGGCTTTCGTTAGCGCTGGTCGTCATCGTCGTGGCCGTTGTTGTTGGCGACGTTGTCAGTTTGCATGTTCGTCGTCGCGATCGGCGCGCAATAAAACAAGTGGGAGTGCGCTAGCGAGCGAGACTCTAAATTTGGCAGCCTTGTGCGTGCTTGCCTAGCGCCAGTGTGTGTTTGTGAGTACGTGTGTGTCTATGTCTGTGTGCGACTTGATCGCCGCCGCCCGCCAAGTTGCTGGCCAGCCGCGCGAATCCACATCTCGACTAGACTCCACTCAACTCCACTCGACTCTACACGCGAGTCCATTCGGCGCTCAGCGCGGCGCCGTGCGCAACAGCCTGTCTTCTTTTAATTTCATGGTCCATAACTGAGACAACTTTTGGCCGATCTCACCAGACAGCGCCGAGCGGCAACTGGTCGCGCGTAGCTCCGAGCGCTATGGCCAGAAATAGAAGAGCGAACCGAAAAAGGAACGCCGCCGCCCCGGCCGCTGGCACTCTTCGAGCGCTTTGTGTGCGCTGGCCGAGGTGCAGTATGCCGCCAACGAGTGGCGCTGGCGCTGGCGCCCGTGATCAACGACTGCTCGCATTGTAGTGGCACGAGAGAGAGCGCTCAAAGTGCCAATTGAAAGCTTCCCCGGCCACTGCCACCAGTCAAGACAAATGAATAGAGTAATCACTCGCCAATAGGCCCCACCGCCGACGCTAACGAGCCGCGGCCATTTGAGTGAGCGCCGCCGCCGCCGCCGTCGCCGCCGCCGAGTCGTTCCGCTCGTGCGACTAGCCCCGCGTCTGAGCTGGTCGTCGGACTCAACCAGCGGTCAGCGGCCACGCAAAACCAACACACTCACACTCACACTCGCCGGCTGGCGGCGGATGATTGCGATGAACAATTACATTGGCCGGCCATTATTATCGCGCTCGCTCATCTCGCGTGCCGCCGAGCGGCCGGCGGACGCGGAGGGCGCGCCCAGTCCGCCGGGGACGCCGCCGACACTATTCTGATGTGAGCAGAGCCGACAAACGAGCCGGGGCCACAATTAGATTAGCGACCGCCAGACAACTAACAGGTCCTCGAGCTGGCCAGCAACCGAGTCTGGCGGTCGCTGGCTGGCTGGCGCGGCCTGTTACTCGCCTGGCCGGTCACTCGGTCAGCGGGCGACACAGTGGCGCAACAGCTGCCCCGTTTGTCGGCCATCACGTGCGCGAATCACTTGATTGATCGGCGCGAGCCGCACATTCAGCGGCGGCGCGTGCGAACGAGTTGCGGTCGGCGTTTGCCAGCAGAGAGGTGCGCGCCAACAACTCCCTAGGTGACTCACACGCCATCTCGCTCGCCGCCGAGATCAGGGCCGTCGCTGCCGCCGCTGGCATTGTGTTTGCCAGGGTGAAGCGCGAACAAGCGACGAGCAACGCGCGTCGCCGACTCCATCAAGATGGCCACCCCAGCGCGCGTGTCAAACTCCATTTCAATACTGGTGATAAATCCAACCTTGCCGCTCGGACGGCGCCAGATTGGCGCCGCAGATAAGCGCCCGCCGCCCGCCGGCTCGCACTCACAATGGTCTAATTAATCCAGCGCACACGCGCGCACAATCGCCACTGGCCCAAACGCGAGCTCCTCCTTCGCCCGCTCTCTCTCTCTCTCTCTCTCTCTCTCTCTCTCTCTCTCTCTCTCTCTCTCTCTCTCTCTCTCGACCATCGGCTGATTCGTTCAGTCGTTCAGTCGTTCGTTCGTCTCGGCCGACTCGACTCGACGCCACTGTGTCGAGCGCGCTCAGATCGAGTCAACCGCGCGCTCGCTTGCGCTTAATCCGACAACCAACTCGTCTTGGCACAATTACGCCATCAACGATGACGACGTATCGCTCGGGGCGCTGATCCCATTGTGTTGTCGTCGTGAGCGCCTGCGCCTGCGCGCCCCAGCCCAGGCATAGCGTTGCTACCAGCACATAACGGCAGCCACCATGTCGTCACTCTCGTGCCTCGAATGGCCCAGGCGGGCGCCTAGTGTGAGTGATATCTCGGGCGCGCGATCTGATCTCGAACGTACTGGGCGCCGCCTATCAGCAGGCGAGCACAACTCGCACCTGTGGCTCGCTCACCTGTGTCGCGTGGGAATGCGCCCGGTCGCGCGTGTGTGTTTATGTTTGCGTTTGTATCGAACTCGGCGAGCCTGGGCGCTCGTTAGCGCGAAGGGCGTTCCGAGCCTGCGGTGAACCTCAACGGCGGCACGTTCAATTAGCCCGCCGCTCGCTAGCTTGCCAGGCCGCGAACCTGAGTGGTCACGGCGCTCATTTGCACAATCGGCCGATTACCAGCAGACGCGCGCACGCTCGCGTGCCGCAACTGATGAATAATCCGCTGCGAGTTGCGCGCGTGTCCGCACTTGCGGCCGAATTAGAACCAAGTGGAAATCGACAATGGCAACTGTCGAAGCGTTGCGCACTTTAGCCCAGTGCTGGACGACAATGATGGCACCGAGCAGCATTTGGGCTGGACGCTTGAGTCGGCTCGACGCTCGTCCAGTCGCGTTTGCTCTCATTAGCATTAGCCGCAGCTGCGTCGCGGCCTCGAGGACGACAACCACGACGACAACCACGACGACGACGACGACCGCGACTGCAACGATGGCTCACGGCTGCGGCCTGGCGTTGTGCAACAATCGTCTGTAATTAGTAGATCTTAGATAAAGCGATCACCCGTCGAGGGCACTGGTCGACGTGGAAGTGTCGACGAAAGAGCGCGCCGACCGGCCGAGCCGTTGACCAATTTGCTCCGAGCGAACGTCTGTCCGCTCGTCTGTCTTTCGTCCTCTCGGCCGTCGGCTCTCTCTCTCTCTCTCTCTCACTCCCTCGCGGCTTGCGAAGCACCGATTTGGCCATAATTCAATATCCATTCAATTCGGCTGCACTGCCCTGGAGTCCTGGTCGTTCTGGCTCCGCTCGGCGCCGTCGGCTGCGAGCCTTGTGGCTCAATCATTCGAAGGGGCAATTTGCTCAAAACCATTTCTCGCCCTAGACTCTCGAGTTTCCAGTCTTCCTCGACTCGAGACTTGAGCCGCTGAGCTGAGGGCAAGTCGTCTCGACTTGGAGACTCGACCGACAGCCCGAGCGAGCGAGCGAGCCAGCCAGAGCGCGAGTCTCCAGTCGGTTGTAGTGAGTCGGGCGCGGCCGCTGGTGATGACTTGGCGGCGCCTGCAAACCTCAGAGCGAGTGAGTTGCTCGAGTTCACGGCGCCACCTGACTGACGAGCAGCGCACAAGCGCCACACCAGCGCAGCCTCGACGAGGAGGCCAACAAAAGTCAGTCGGCCAACAAATAGACATAAACTGGCGGTCAGGAGCCGCATCCCATCGGGCCGGCGCCAAGACACACTGGCACTCGAGGGCACAAGCGGGCGCTCCAACAGGCGCGCGCTCTCGCCAGCGGTCAGCGCGTAAGTGCTCTTCCTTTCTTCTGCTCCTTCATTATCGCACACCTTCGCTCACGCCTCCACTCGGCCACAAGCTCGCCTGAGTGCGCGATAGTTGTCGGCCCCCACTCGGCATCATCCCCCAGCCTCCACTCCGCTCACCTGTCCACTCGCCCGCTCACCTGTTGCCGCGGCCAGGGCTGCGGCCGGCGTCGTCCGTCTTGGCGTCGAGGCCGCCGCCGCCGCCGCCGCCGCCGCAACCTTCGTCGCCTCTCGGCCGGTCGGCTGGCTCAAGGCACGCGTACGCAAACTCGATCTCGGCCGAGCACGGTAACCTTTTATTTGGATAGCTTGTATCAATTAAGCGCACACCGTTGAGTCGCTCTGTTGCTCGCTTTCACGCGCGTTTCTCGCTCACTCGCTTATGGCACATTCGAGTCCTAAATGCGTGATATCGTTTCGTATTATGATCAAGCGCGCCGCCTCATCGTGGTCGTCGTGGTCGTCGGCCATATTTTCGCTCGGCTAGCCTTCTACTTTCGCTGCTCGCCCGAACCTCAACTCCCACCTCGCAGCTTGAGCTCGGCGCGCTCTCTCTCTCTCTCTCTCTCTGGTGTTATTGGCCAGCGAGTGGTGTGCTCTCCGCCACTGGCCGTTGTTATAAATGTGAATGTTTGACTCGAACTACGGGCGCCTATGGGAGACGCGCACTGCTGCCGTCGGCGCGAGTTCCAGCAGTCGAGTTACTTTCGCTCACTCACTCGCGACTCAGTTCTGGCCGGCCGCTCGCTCGCTCGGTCGCTCGCTCGGTCGCTCGCCAGGCCGCCGCTCGATAAGCGTCTCGAGGGAGTCGCCCACACACGATGCTACCATTATTATTGGTCACCTTAATTGAGCATTTTGCACATGGTCGGCCGGCTGGCCTGCCGACTGGACGACTGGCCGACTGGCCGACTGGTCGACAAACGCCAGCAGCGACAGCGAGACGAGCACCAAAGGCTCGTAGATCGGGCCACCGATGTCGAGCGTGACTGAGTGCAGGGCACCCCCGCGAGCGCTCGGCCGCCCGCTCGCTCGTGTGATGCCCTTTCCAACTCGCTTGTTGTGTGTGGCGGTCGCGTGGTTGTGGTGGTAGTGGCGCTGTTTACTTAGAAGATGATGTTAATCTACGGGGATGTCTTGTCGAAGTGCAGCCACCCAACGGCTGCATTGCGAGCCAGTTCAACAACCGGCCCGACGCCGAGCTTCTGTTTTCTCGCGCCCGCGCAATCCATCAAAATGAAGGTCGAGCCTGCTCGCTCATTCGCTAACTTGTTCGCTCGCTAGCTCGCTCGCCCCCCAACGGTCGCGATTGTAGCCACTCGCCTCGGAGCCCTTTGTTTGCCGACCCTCTGCCACCACTTTCATTTGCCCCGTTGGCGTTTCCGAGCATCAACGAGCGAACTCTTGGGCACTGTGCTTGTGCCCTCCAATGGACTCCAACGAAAGTTAGCGGCGGAGGCAAAAAGTGGCGAGCAACATGCGGCAAATAATTGGCGCCATCTCACCTGTTGACTGGGACCCTCTCGCAACGCGTGCCCCAGAGGCCGACGAATGGCATTCAGCTCGGCCTAATGACTCACCTGGCCTGTTTGTGGCTCACACACGAGCGCCACATCCGCCCACTCGCTGTTAGTCGGCGGCAAGACAATGCTATCTATGAGTTGCTCTCTCAGCGGGGCCGCCGTCGCCGCGCCAGGTGCACGGGTGCCAGGTGCTAGCTGACCAGCGACAGAGCTCGAGTGTTGATGGTGGCCGCATCGCCGGCGCCAATTGAATCATTGCTCCGACTCGGCAACGTACGGGTAGCAACAGCAACGACCAAATCACCAACGCCAGAGGTATAAACATTAGCTCGATTAGCTCGACGACCATCAATGGACAAGTTCAGCCTCTACTGCACCATCGGCGCCGTCATATTGATTCAGATCGCATTCTTCTGGCTTTTCAGGTACGACCACTACACGCGCAAGCTATCGGCCGACTACCTCAAGTCCAATCGGCTCTTCGTCGTCCTGGTGGCCACTCAGCGCCAACAACTCCAACTCGAGCCGGCTTCCTATGGCCAGCAGCAGCAGCAACAGCAGCAGCAGCAGCACCAGGAGTACGGACGCGTGTCCGGATCCAATTACAGTGGTGTTAATGCGGCGACACACGACCGGTCGGCGTCGGCGCCGCCGGCGAGTCTAATTGAAATGGTGCGCGGACAGCTCGAACGGTCGGCGGCCAATTTTAAGGTGCTCACTATTTTATTGACACCGCCGCCGTCGGCTGGCACTGAACAAGGCGCGCGTGCGAATGGGCGGCCACAAATCATCGAGGGCGCTGCTGGCGAGCTGGTGCTGCACTTGAGCTCGGACGAAGCCATGAATTATTATCACTTGGAGCGGGTGGTTGATTGCATCGAGACGCAGCTGACGTCTCGCCACTGGCCGGCCGCGCGCCACAACAACGGCGCTCGAAAACAACAGCGCGCCAGTCTTGAGCGGGCAAACAGTGGTCAAAACCCGGACTCGCAACCCAGCTCGCAATCGAGCTCCGACTCAGACTCAAACTCTGAGCGGCGCGCCGACAAGAGAGGCGCCAAATTGTACGCTTATATTGATTTACAAGAATTAGCCTCCCGAGCGCAGACAGGGGGGCTGCCATCGCCAACTCCACTGCCAACGCCACGGCCACCATCAGGACCATTAGTATCCGCAGCACCATCAGCGCCAGTGGCGGCAGTAGCATCGGCCGCGCCGACGCCACCCGAGGCAGCACATTTGCAAACGACCGCCATCAGCTGGCCGCTTGAGCAGTTGCGCAACTACTCAATCACCTCCTATGCGCTCCTGTTCGCACTTCAGCGACGCGTGGCGCGCGACGGCACGCGCCTTGTGTTTGTGCGCGACCGCCGCCACCGGAAGAGCATCGGAGCCGCGCCGTTGTGTGGCGAGGATCTGCACGGCCAGCTGTTCGAGCAGCTCAACGACAGTGCCCAATCGCTGGTGGATCGCAGTGAGCTCTTCCAGTCCTCGCCGGCGCCAATTCAGGTGGAGCTGCGCTCGCGCGGCTCTTCGTCAAGGAAGTCCTCGAGAGGCAGAGCTGGAGGGATTCGCGCTCAGATGGGGGCCGCCTTTCGCGCTGGACTGAGCTTTGTTACGCAACTTTGGAACGAAGAATCTACAGACGCCAACCAGGATCCCAAGTCAAAGCCCATGACCAGACGAATCAGTGGTCGCAGGACTGACAGCGGCGCCGCCGAGGGGACCGTTGAAATGGCGACGTCGTCGAGTCAAAATGGCAGCTCCAGGGATACGACGCGAATCTTGGCCAACTCAAATGGGGAGCTAATCGATGAGAAATTGGTCGCCGAGTACGAACTGATTGCGAGGAAAATCGCAGATTTATTAGAGCTCGAACACCCGAGGGGGTTGAGCGTGTTCGTCTAGTAGTCGCCGAGAGTTTGGCATGAGCTTGCTTGAATGCACGCACGCACGCTCGGAAAGGGCACTTCCCAGACTGGCGGCTAGTGCATTGAAGATAGAAGATTGTGCAATGTTGGATCGATTTGTTGGCGTGCGTTGCCTGTTAAATTAGTGTAAAATTTCCAAATTGCTTGGTGGGGGGCCGCCGATGCAGCCGCTCCATCGGCGTCTTGTCGAGACGCTACTACTGCATCACTCACGTCGAGATTCTTATCCGTCTCAAGCTTCCTCAACTCTCCGCCCTGGTCTCGGAGCGAACTTAGTCGTCCCCCGAACAACCCGGTCGCGCTCTTTAGTCTTGATTGATTTTCTGTTCCCATTACTTTTCATTTTCCGCTCTATCACAGTGAAGATTGCATCTACTTCTTCCAGCGATTTGCTCGACAGTCTGCTCAGTCAGACTTGCCTAATCCACCATTAGCATGCTCGCACGCCTTACCAGTCGGTGAAAAAAGACAGACCGCTTGACGTAGACATAATTACTTGTCAGCTGCATGGGCACTGTAGCGGATGGAGCGTACTCGACTCCGTCCACATTATATCCAGACCTTATTTGCATCACTCTCACAGGCAATCTTGAGCTTATCTTCGCTTCCGCTGCTAGCTCCGTTCGCAATCCGCGAAACCGACTTGTTGTTCAGTGTGGACGTCGCCGAGTTGTGCTCGGCTGAGTTCTCCGTCAGATTAGCTCCAGCGTGAATATCTTCAGGATTGCCTGACATGAGCTCGAACTTCAGGAACGGCTCCAGCTCACGACAAGCCTCCTCGTTGACGAGCTCAGGGTGGTCGTGCCGCGTGAGTTTAATCAGCCTGACCTGGGCACAGTCCGAGTTTTTCTCGATTGCCCTGTTTGTATCACAGTCATCAATGCCTAATTGGGCAACCGACGCCCTCTTTACTGAGCTATGAATGTGTCCAGGAGTTCTCAAGTCTGCGATTTGGTTCGTGTGGGTCTCCGGAGGTCCCTCGTTAGTGTTCTCCAGTCCCATGATTTTCCCGGAAATCTTACTCGAGGTCTGTGATATGTTTCTGCGAGATATGGAGGGGCGCCGCTCATTTTGCTGTCTCTGGCTGAGGTGGCGCCCCTCAGAATTGCTGCTCGTATGATGCTGCGTATGACCCATACTGTCAGTCTTGATTTGTGGTGCAATATAAATCTTGCAACAGAACAAAAAGCATAGTACTCGCTTGAACTCATAACAGAATCTGGCAATATATACAACGACGTTGGAACATACGAGCGAAGGTGTAGGCCGTTCAGAGATTGATTCGGTACGTTTGGGATAGGATGATAAAGCTAGACTTGTTAGATGACATCTGGGGCGGGGGGGGGGTTGTGAGCATCACAGTGGCTCCTAAGGTATTAGCCAGCACTTACTTGGAATTCATGAAGTAGATGATGATTGGGTTGTACATCGAGTTGGACATGGCCAACCAGTACATCATGAGGTAGCAGCGCTTGTAGAGCAGTGGTCCGTCTTGAAAGATTGTTGGCAAATAGTAGTTGACGACAAAGAAGGCGTGATAGGGAAGCCAGCATAGCGCGAAGATGATCACCACCACGATCATCATCTTGACAATTTTCTTCTTGGCCATCAGCGCACGCAGCTGCTTGTCGACGTTCTCGCCGATAGCCTCGTAGCCCCAGAGCTCTTTGCCGACCTTATAGTAGAGAATGGCCATGGTGATGATCGGCACCAGGTAAGTGAGCACAAGGATGACAATGTTGTAGATGTGATCGTAGGAGCTGAGAGGGTAACGACCGTCGGGCCAAATCATTGTGCAGGTCAGCGCGAGATTCTCGTTGACCAGCCGGTCCTCTACGACAACTGAGTACACAATGTTGGGCATCGCCAAGGCCGCGGAGAGAGTCCAGATGAGAAGAATCCAGCCAATAGCGTGCCTGTGCGACATTCGCGGCCTCAGCGGGTGCAGGATGGCGTTGTATCTAGCGATTCGATTGTGGAGAAGTTCAAGCCGGTTAGGGTTGAGTGTGATATTTGTGACTGCCCCTGGGCGAGTTCAAGTACGAGCATCATTTCCCACAGGAAGGAAGCGTGCGATAAGCCTTTAATGTTAGTTTTTTCACCTCGATGAGCGCTGTGAAGGCACTCGCTCCGAAGTAGCGGGCACGATTACGCGAAACTTCCGAAAGGATTTTCGTGGGCCAAATGCCGAGTTGCTGAATCTGACAAGCAATCAGGAATGTCCGTCTGGATGTGCGCCTGGGTTTGGTGCGGAACAGTCGTCTATCACCGACATTGGGCTCGCACCTGTACAAACAACTTGTGAAATGAAACTCATCTGGCAACCTTAGTGGCGTCACATCCGAACAGTTTTCACCCTAGCCTGACGCCTAACCAATTGTTCGCGAAAACTCACTCTCTGCGCGACAAAATAACGCGGTCGACGCAGAACTAAAAGCTCGCCTAACACCTAGCGACGTCGCGCCCGTACGCGCTCATAGCATCCGCTCCAAGCCCAACAGCAATCCCATCAGCTAGCCCGTTCGCCAGGGACATCTCGGTGCTTGCTATGCACAGGTTGAAATTAAATCCGGTCGACACGGGGCGAGAAATCTTTGCTGTATGAGCTGGACTTAGTACCTGCAAAGCGATAGACCTCTGGTACTCCCTCACACAGGCGTAGAATCGCGGCGACGAAGATCCTCACAGAGCTCGCATGGCCTGTGAACACCCTGACTATTTGTGTCCTTTCTACCATCGAGAGCAGCATTACCACAGGCAGCACTGCGGCCCCGTCTCCAAATGCGGCACCCAGGTGGTGTGAGGCGAAATTATAATACAGGCTTGGCTATGCCTCTACTGGGCGAGTAATCGATGAGCTAGTGTGAGGACAACGAGCTGAAACTCGAGGCTTCTCCACGGCTCACACGTTTGCTAGGGCGTCTGTCAGGACAGACGCTGCTTCAGGCTTGTGAGCGATTCAGGCGGGGGGTCTGGGACGCCGCCAGACAGCAGGCGCTTCTGGTACGCGTTGTGCCCACACAGATGGGTTGAGTGAAAGTCATGACTGCAAGCCAGTGCTCCGATGGAAGAGGAAGTAAAGCGAGAGGCAAAGTCGTATGTCGCTCTATGGGAGGCCGAGGACGTCCGGCATCGTGCTCGTCCGCCCCGATCTTTTCCAAGAGGAAGCGGCGCCCACCATCACTCGCCTGTCCGCCGACTCGCTACCGAGAGCTAGAGACGTCTGAGTTGGGCCAGCTGCAGGCCTGGCGAGACCGTAAGAAAGAAATTTGATCGGCTCTCCACTGAATGAATTGTTTTGACGTCTACGGGCCTCTCGCATGCTAGCCTCCCTTCTTTCCACTCCCTCTCTCTCTCTCTCCCTACACCTCTCTTCCTCGCTCACTCTTCGAGAGTCGTCAGCTTGCAGTGAAGGGCAGACAACGCTCCGCACCGCTGTCGCCACTTCTGTTGGCTCAAGATTAAGAACCTTCCCGTACTTCATATTCTTGGCTCGGACGATGATGCAACAAAAATGCCGCCCGTCACAGCCTCAGGAAGTCAACAACCGCACACTTCTAATGCAACCATCGCCAAGTATAACTCAATGTGTTTGATGCCGTCTCGGACTTGGTGAGCCAGATGAGTCCGTCCAATGGTTTCCACGCCTGTGAGCTAGTCGATATCCACTAAACTAGCGAGGGCAGGAAAGTGCTCTTCTCTACCCTTACTGAGGTTTTCGCTATCTGAATGTGTCAGTCCTGTGAACGCGTGGTATAGTTCGGAAGGTCCTCCAGATCGGCACATTCGATGGCTCCTCAGCATTCCGTTAAGCGTCTTGTGGGGTCCGGGAAATGTGCTCTGAGTAGAGGCGTTCTTTCCACAATGTTGCACCACGAGCTTGAGCGTGACAGAGATTCGGGGCTTGGGCGCTGACAGTGGATAAGATGAGCGTGACCCGAATCATATTGATTGATCGACTTGTGCAAAACGCTTCGCTAACTCTAAACCGTTCACAAGCGACACAAAGGAATTCATAACAGTCTACTACTCTCGGATAAACTTGTGGGCTGACATCTCGATATTGAAAATTCAAAATATCCATTCCAAGAGATCACGAGAGGGTTAGTTTGGACCTTGGTCAATAGAATGTACGATTTAGTATCGATGTCCGCTAAGCGATCGGCATGGATTTTGGATTGGGATTTTTCGTGAGCTGCAGTGCGTGAAATGCTTTGAAAGAAGGCAGACGAGAACCAAACCACACCAAAAGCCGAGTTTCATTATGAGTGCCTGAACTTTGCTACGGAGTTCTTATGATGGTGATTCTGAGTTTGTAGTTTCTCATTCTCGGTCAAGAGAGGACTGAATTAGAGTCAAACCAATCACACTGTCCATGCGAGCTAAGACTCGTGGCTCTCGTTGTTGGTCCTGGACAACATCAATCTCAGAGCAAACTCATAAAGTTCTGCAGATCTAATTAGATAGTTAGATTAACTTGGACAGTATGCAGACCACGCCCTGATAGCCATTTCCTTAATAACGGCTGACGAGTGGCACTTCCTATATGAATTGCGCATTCGTTGGACGCATAATCAGCTAACTGGTGGAACAATTCGTCTCGAGTCCAGAATTCTCGAAATGAACTTTCGCTGTGTCACTTTGAAGACGATATAAAGAACTAGTCCTCAACAACCATCAGTCTGTCAGAAAACTTTCGTCTAGTTTGAGCATGTCACGTACAACAAATGTGACAAACAAATCATGGTGCCGTTGATGAGATCTCACTGGATTAAACCTACGGTTAGCTGATTGAGGGATGAGAATAGTCTCGGGGGCAATAAATGGCACGTTCACCATATGACGCTTACAACGTATAGCCAAGACTCGACTAGACTCAAGTTTAGACAATCAGCGACTTGAATTGCTTCACGAGAGCCTCTTACAATGTCTATTTTACAGGAAATGTCTCACCCAGATATGTTGCCATCGGAGAAGGTGGTTCGAAACTCAGTTGCATGCTAGTGGTTCATAATTGAATCAAGCCCATAGTGGCATGATCACTGCGAGGGTAAATATCGTGCGAGCCGCGATGACAAGCTCAGTAGGCCCACTGGTATTACTGCGATTGTCCTGAGCAATCAATTTCCATTTTCGACACAGCAGTTAGCGCTGAGTTGAGTGGCCTTAGGCGCGTTATTGTGTGACATGTGTCACACTCGCTGCCTTTCCCTGCCAACCCTTGTCTGTAGCCCCCTCCCCTCTCTCTCTCTCTCTCTCTCTCGGGTTCATCGGGTCGTCTCTCATTCTCTCTCTCTCCTCATTCCTCTCTCTCTCTTCTCTCTCTCTCTCGTCTACATCATCTCCTCTCTTCTCTCGTCCATCCTCTCGCTGCTCTCTCTTCTGACTGCGTGCCATCCTCTCTCTCTCTCTCTCTCTCTCTCTCTCTGTCCTT